>PVKH010013627.1:0-16783 GCA_004027955.1 Chaetophractus vellerosus
TGCTGCACCATAGGCTAGAAGGTAAAACTAACCTAGGCAGTTACGCTTTCAGAATTACTGACAATTGGGTCCTCCTGAATGCTAAAATTCTCTGCTCCCAAACGCACATGCTCATCCGGAAGCTTCCGCTGTTGAAATGCTGGCTGGTGCTGAACAGCCATGATTTCAGCTGACTCCTCGCAAGGCCACCTGCTAAAATCATGCAGAAGGACTTTGCGGGAGCCAGCTACTTCCTGGATTAATAAAGCTGGCTATTCTTCTACGGGAGAGTGTCCTGGAAGAAGGAGCGGTCACTTCAGCGGAGAAGCCGCTCCTTTTCGGGCTGGCGTCTCCCTGCACATCACCGTCTGCCGGTGACAGCAGAGGTTTCTGGGACAGACCTCAGCATGGTCTTCAATCCTCCAAAGTCAGCTTTTTTTCCTGCAGATCTAAGATGCTGAGCATTATTCAAAATCTGTCTGATCTAAGCAAGTATTCATTGCTCCTCGAAAGTCCATCTGTATGGACAGTCTGAACGAGCATGGGTTTTTATGCTTCTAACAACCCCCACAAATCATCCCCTCCGTATCTTGCAAAATTTAGAAGGCCTCATTAATACTAAAGTCCTAATTCATAGATGGGGCTTCATCCTTGCCTATTAACAGCTGGAATCAGTGTTACCGTGACTTGTCTAGCATGGCCATCCGGGTACAGCATGCAGCTGCCATCCTTTACCTTACACGCAAAGGACACTGGTATCAGCAGGAGGAACGTGGCAAATGGGATAAAGCCTGAATTTGCATTGATTTCTGCTAAATGGAAGCTTTCTGACCTTGGACAAGTCACTTCACTTTTTTGAACTGCTGTTACTTTGTCAACACCTTCTCATGTGCTTCAATGAGGACTGAGCTCAGGTGTGTGGAACGCTCTGTGTAAAAGGAAGCACTGCAAAGCCGTGCGGTGGCTCCGTTATTAGTGATCACAGCAATAAAACGCAATGTCCCTGTCTATCAGAGAATGCAAAACACCGGAGAAGGCTATTCCTGTATTTGCACATTGTAGCCCATTTAATTTTTACACAGGTCTAATTGCTAACGTCCTGACACATTTACTACTTCTCTCAGCTATTAGTTTCAACTCTCTATTCTCTTTCAGCTTGAAAGAACAGGCACTCAGTATTTTTTAAATGGAAACCTGGGAATTCCTTTGGATGTTTCCAAGATCTCTGGCCTGCCAGAGACAATGCATGGAGCTCCGTGCCAAAATCATGGTTTGTTTTTCTTCATGAAACAGCCCATTCCGTTGTGTTTCTGTGGCCTTAAACCAGGGATCTGGCCTCACCTCACCAATCTTAAGGAAAAAGCACTACTGATAGTGAGACAGCATTCCTATTATTTTTTAAAAGTGCTCTAAATCCAAACATCTTTAAATTGTTTTCAAATGATTGAAATGCTGATGCTTTCCCATACCATTTTAAAATCCCAAATCCAGCACCGTCTCTCCTTGCTGGCATTCTCTCTCGGTGTGGGGGCTGGGGGCTGGGAATGCATAACACTGCGCTGTGAGCACCGTGCAGATTAAAACAGGCGACTTAGTGACCGAATGTCCAGTGCTGCTCTAAAGTCCAGTCGCTTTAGCTGGCCTTGCAAATCACAAATCCCCCGTGGGTGCCTGCGTCGCTCCGGATCCTGCGCTCAGCACGGGGGCAGGGTGACCTATAACCCTGAGCGTCCCACCTGGCCACGAGCAGTGCAGGCCCCAGGGAAACCCATGTGCACTGCAACGGCCCCCGGACTCTGACGTCAAAGCCGGAGAGTGCCGGGAAGGCCGAGGGTGCCGCCAGCCGCCTGGGAGGGGGATATCGCCTCCCACGCCAGGGCCAGGGGCATTTCAGCAGCAGGAGCACGGAGGGAGGGGAAATGCCAACCCCTTCCTCAGGTAGCACAGACGTTACTGTTTCTTGCATAAAAGGTATTGTTTCCCAGGAAGGTCAAGCATCCATTTTCTTGCTTCCCTTCGTGTTCCAAGGCACAGGAGGGCAGACTTTTTCTGGAAAGGGCATATAGAAATATTTTAGCCCTTGTGGGACACACAGTCTCTGTCACAAAAGTAGCCAGAGGCAACACATAAATGAACCATTGTGGCTGTGTGCCAATAAATCTTTATTTACAAAAGTAGGTGGGAGGACACAGAGTTTCTGCTCGGGTAACAGAAAAGTCTTGGTAGTGGATGGCGGCAACAGGAGCTCAACCCTGTGAACATAATTACCACTGAGTTGTATGCATGAAAGTGGTTAAAATGGGAAATTTTAGGTTGTCTGTACAACCTAAAACTGAACAGCACAAAGAGTGAACCCTAATGTAATGTGGACTGTAGTTAGCGGCAGAGCTGTGCTCAGTGTTCCACCCACTGTAACAAGGAGCCGCACTAACGCAAAATGCTCATAATAAGGAGAACTGTGTGTCTGTGCTGGAGGTGGAGGCGGTAGACGCGAACTCTCTACTCATGTATTTTCTGCATGATTTTTCTGTAAACCTACAACTGTTATAATAGAAAAAAAGTAAACAAAAAAAATTAAAAAACAGGTGGCAGGCCAGATTTGGTTCACGAGACATAGATTGCTGACTCTTCTTCTAGAAATACTCACAAATTAGTCCAGTATTCACAACATTTTCAATAGTGGCTGAGGAACATTTTGCAAATACTAAATGTGTCATATCATCCGTAAACTTGTATATATAAAGATCTAGACCTGACATGCATGAAATGTAATACTGAATTTTTTACATTGACATTGAGATGGACAGTGAATTCTAGAATTGTAAAACATATATATAGTAATAAAATATTTACTGCATTAGATTTTAATATATTAAGTTGAAAACAGGAGCTTTGTTAAAATATTTTGTTTAAATATTTATTCCAAATTAAAATTTGTATTATGCCTTTTAATTTTCCTGCATAATTTTGAATATTTTAGAAGAAAAATAATTTTATGAAAATGATATAAAAATATATATTGTTTACGTTTACTTTTAACATTTTTATGAAAACATATTTATCTTCTGTGTACTGTGAATAAAATACATTTTCTTTTTAATCCGTTAGCTCATTGAGATTGAGTACAAGTTGATTCCTTCAGAAGTGGAAAATGCAAAAGTAGCTTTAGAAAAGAAAGAGGTTTTTAAAAAGATAATAAATCTTCAAAGAAGTAATCTACTTAAATTTCTTCAAATCTTAAAACAATGTGAACAGGCTACTGGAGAGTATAACCCACAAACAATTCATAAACGGGACATTACAAATACTTCACCTAGTGAAGATTCAGTTACTCATCAAGGCACTAAAAATGAGCAAGAAAAGTATCCTCATCAAGTCCACAGTCTGAACAGGTAAGAGAAAATCCCAGCAACGTCATATTTTTTAGTAAATCAAGATTTAATATCATCAGTGGTCCATTACTATGCATGTAATAATAATGCAAAATAATTTGATATCTTCTGCCATTCACCCATATAAAAACCATAACTTAATACATATGTTTTTTTAATTTTGTCACTGCAACTGCGTATTTGTCAAGGTAAATGAATAGAACATATTTAGGCTTGTTACATCCACTTATAAATACTTAAGCATATGGTATGTGAACCTCATTTGTACTTTGACCCCAGGCCCCACAGTATAAAATATATATATATGGTTTTTTTGTTTTGTTTTCCTTTTGAGGTACTGGAGCTAGGGACTGAACCTGGGACCTTGCATGTGGGAAGCCGGCGCTCACCACTGAGCCACACAGGCTCCCCTGCGGTGGTTTTTCATTCGTTTGCTTGTTGATGTTTGTTTTTCTGTTGTTTTTAGGAGGCACCAGGGACCAAACCCAGGGCCTCCCATGTGGGAAGCAGGCGTTCAACTGCTTGAGCCCCATCTGCTCCCCTAAAATATATTTTAGTTAATCCAAATAATGGAAAACTAAGCAAACATTAAAAATTAAAATTTGAGGGGGCCAGCTATAGCCCAATTGGTAGGGCTCCGGTTTACCACATAGGAGGCCCCGGGTTCGGTTCCTGGGGCCTTTTCAAGTGGGCAGACCGCCTTGAGAAGGCAAGCCGCCGCGGGCAGGGCAAGCCCCCGCGAGCAGGGCAAAGCCGCCCACGAGCAGGGCAAGCCCCCGCGAGCAGGCAGGCCGCTGCGCGGTGAGCTGACTCGGCGGGTCGCCACAGCGGGGGAAGACAAGCAGACACAGAAGAACGCAGAAGATGAAGACAGCGAGAACAAGCAGAAAGGGGGAATATATAATAAATAAAAAATAAATCTTTTTTAAAAATTAAAATTTGAGTGCTTTTTTGTGAAGAAAGATGTCTAAGATGCAATGTTAGCTGAAAAAACAATCATCACTGCCGCAGGTAACATATATAAATAACTATGCCGCAAAAAGAGCCTTGAGGACGCTATACTACAATATTAGCAGTGATGCTGTGCGTTAAAATTAAATAGGGGCTCTCAGCAGCTCAGACACAGTCGTCAGCAGCATAAAGGCCTTTGCATTGTCACAGTGCCTCAACTGCTCACGCCCCTCTCGGTCCCTCGGTGAGGATCCCTGGCACCTGCTTACACAAGATAAACAGATGGCTCCGCTCCTCCCACCTCACACCTGGTTCGTGCTCCACGACCATCAGCCACAAACTCCCCCATCCCCACCCCTGCTTGAGAGAATTTTTATTTATTACAATTTCTAATCGTTTGAACGATAAGCCATTGTTTAATCAGGAAAAAAGAAATGAATGTTATTAAAATCGATGACAGAGTGAAGAATAGTTCTTCCCACGCCTCCAACATTTTCGTGTTCATACATGCTCTTTTGTATGATGTTCGCGACATACAGGAATCACAGCCATATACTGCCTTTGAAACAAAATACTCTCCTCATTCCTGGAATACTCGCGGGAGCTCCTTGTTCCGGTGATGATGCAGGTTTGGCACAGATCTCATCTGGATGGAAAAAGCGAACGTGTGGGACACAATTGGTTTGGAAAGTGGGAAATGAGAATGGCCACGGGCCTCTACCTCGAGACCTGCCTCCAACCGCACCAACATCTAACCCGCTGAGCCAACTGGACAGGCAGCGGGTTGGCTGACGGGCGTCCAAACGCCGTCCAGCAACACGGCAGAGGCTTGTCCACAATCACGAGGAGAGGGACGACAACGACAACATGGACAGCGATGCTTTAATCCCTCCAGCATGCCCTCTAGCACTTAGAACAAGAGTTTCTTAACCAAGCAAAGTTTTCCTTTCTTCTCCTTACTGGCAGGAATACAGGGATAAATGTGGAGTAAAACATATTCAATAAACCATAATTACACTTTGTTACTTTAAAACTGATGACAAGGCGACCTCGGCAAATGCCTTCTCTCCCCACGTGAGAAACGGAAGCAGGGTGATCAAGTGATGTTAACAGAGTGTTTCAGTCAGCCACAGGAGTGCCTTTTGAAATATACCAAAGATTGGTCAGTCTTTATAAAGGGTATTTATTTGGGATAGAAGCTTACAGTTACCAGGCCACAAAGCATAAATTTCTTCCAATACCGGAGTCCATGTGTTGGAGTAAGATGGCTGCCGACGTCTCCAGGGTTCAGGCTTCCGGATTCCTTTGTTCCCGGGGCTGCGTTTCTCTCCGGGCTTAGCTTCTGTTTCCTTCACGAGTTCAGCTGTAGACCATGAGACTCTCTGCGTTGCGTCTCTCCACAAGGCCAGCTGTAGACTATCCGGCGATCGGCTCACTCCAACATCAGAACTGCTTTTCAAATCTCCTTCTCCAAAACTCTGCTTCTCTCAATCTGCTTCTCTCAATCTGCTTTTCTCAATATGCTTGCTCTGCTGCCTCTTGTCTAGCCTTTTATACTTGAGACCACGCCCACCAAGGGGTGGGGCTCAACGTCTCACTGCCGTGGCAGTTAAACGCCCTACTCATAACTTAATCATGCCCAGATGAACAGATTAGTTTACAAACATAATCTAATCTATATTTTTGGAATTCATAATTAAATCAAACTCAAACCATTACACAGAGGAATCGGCTCAAGGGATGCCACGTGTGGAAAGCAGAAGTTAAACTTCGTCTGCAAACTACATATCTTTGTGAAAAAAGATGCTTCTCGTGGCTCCAACACTGACTCTGGCCCAGCAGGGGCATTAGGTGGCCCTGTCTCATTTGAAGGACATCACCCACACGGGACTTCCTGTAGGAAGTTTCATGACGTAGTTAATGATGTCTCGTACACGGATCTGCTATTGCAAAACGACTGCTGCCAGACCACGGTACTCTTAATTAGGGGGAGTTTTACTACAGCTCTCAATAAGTTCATCTTATATAGATGAGGAGAAAGAGTATCTCTGAGGAAGACTATACTCCCAAACCACAAAACACTGCATAATCTGTAAACTCCATAAATATGTTAGAATGGATGCAATTTCCATAGGGTATGGGTCCAAGTTTTGGATGCCAAGCATTAAACACCTTCCCAATCTGAGAAATGTTTAAATGAGGATAATCAATTCTTGAATTTAGAAGTTAAAATAAGGGAGCGGATGTAACTCGGTGGTTGAGCGCCTGCCTCCCATGTATGAGTCCTGGGTTCAATTCCCAGGACCTCCTAAAAAAGAAAAAAAAAGTTAAAATAAATCAAAGAATTCCTAAATCAAGGAAAGTGCAAGTAAACTGAATGGCGAGTCTCTTAAATAAAAGTCTGTGATAACCAGAATGCGCTCTTCTAGGCAGCCACAGAATTTTCTCTAGGGGTAATCATCTTTGGCTATTTTGGTGCTGATACAAAAAGGGTGAGGTCATCTCTTTAATTTACTTTATTGGAGGGCATAATAAAAATAACTATATGATTAAAGGCTCTTGCTCTAATTATTACTTTATTTCATTATTATTAGTTGGTTAACAATGCTAGGAGAAGTTGTCTAGTTTGCCAGAGGCTGCCTATGCAAACATACCAGAAAATGGGTTGGCTTTTATAAAGGGGGTTTATTTGGGGTAAAAGCTTACAGTTCCAAGGCCATGAAATGTCCAAATCAAGACATCATGACAGATGCTTTCTCACCAAAGGTGAGAAGGGCTACTGATGACCCTGGAATCCTGCCACATGGTGAGCGAGATGGAAGGTCTGCTGGTCTCGCACTCCTTTCTCCTCAAGCTCAGCTGTGGACAATCAAGCATATGGCTTGTCTCTTTCCAGGCCTCTCAGCCTCAGCTGCTCTCCTTCTCAGCTGTGGGCCATCAAGCAAATGGCTGGTCTCTTCAGCCTTGAGCTGCTCCGTGGGCCCCTCCTCTTGAGGGCTTCATTGCTCTAGCTGCTAGGGACCCTTGAGTCCTCTTTCACACATGGCAGGGTCAAATGGTGGTGCTCCTTTGCCTCTCTGTGTGTTCTCAGTTTATGTAAGACCCAGCAAGAGGGCGGACCCTCAACCTGAGTCATGCCTCACTGACATAGTCCAATCAAAAGCAATCTAATCAAGCCAACTAATCAAGGTCCCCTACCTGAGTTTAATGCAATCAAAGGGTCTCTTCTAACCAAAAGGCCCCACACACATGAGGCTTCCATGCACAGGAATAGGTTAGCTTAAGAATATAATTTTCTGAGGTCCACAAAAGATTCAAACCAGGACAGAAGTATAACCATTTCATTTTTTCTACATACTAACAAATCTCTATGTAAAAGATGCCATCGTCAAACAGTGTCTAATCATGTAACCACAAGGCTCACATTTCTGCCTTGTAGACATCTTAAGTAAAGAGAGCTCCCCTGCTTGGCTCTCATAACCTATATTATCACCCATTACATGTCTCAGATAGGAATCACTGTACACCTAAGGCAGGCAGAGGGGAGAGGGAAGTGCCAAGAAGCCCAACGCCAAAGCTCAAGATCTAGATGCACCCGTTACAAACCGTCTGAAACGGAACAAGTAATCTAACAGCCGCACTGCGGTTTCCCAGTCTGCTGAATGGACGACCTGATCCCACCGATGTCTACCTCATGAGGCTCTAAATAAAATTATGCTTTTGAAAAAGTTTTGTAAACTATAAGGAAACACAACATTGATTGGAAGAACTAGAAGAGTGCAGAAAATGAATCACAACAACCAGCCTGAAGGAGTATATGTGAACCTCATTACAAAGATGCGGGTTTTAATCAAGAGACTTTTCCCACTATGTTACTAAAATGGAAAGTGACACACATATGCCATAGGGTGATTTCTCATCAGCTAAAGGGAGCATCGCAGAGAAACCACATGTTTCTAAAATGGGAGCCACATCAAAACGGAGAGAACATATGGGAGGATCAGATATATATATGCACAGCATCAGATGCTGCCAAGATGTAGTGAGTCTGAGCTTGAGAATGGAATGGCTCTGTTCAGAAACGTACAATCGGGGGCCGGCCATTTAGCCCAGTGGATAAGGGCGCCGGTTCACATGGGAGGCCCCGGGTTCAGTTCCCGGGGACCTCTCCTAGCGGGCAGACTGCCTTGAGAAGGGCAGAGCTGCCGTGGGCGGGCAGAGCCGCCGTGGGCAGGGCAAAAAGCTGCCACGGACAGGGCAAAGCCGCCACGGGCAGGGCAGGTCACCCGCGAACGGAGCACAGCCAGCCACCCGCGAACTGAAGCGGAGTCGGCCATGAATGGAAGCAGAAGCCGCCCACAAGCGGGGCAAAGCCACCTGCGCGGTGACGGTCTCGGCGTGTCACCGCAACGGGGGGAGATAAAGCAGACAGAGAGGAACACACAAGAATGGACACACAGCAAGAGCAAGCAGAAAGGGAGGGGGGACATGTAATTTAAAAAAAAAAAGAAACGTACAATCATTAAAGACCAACCATGGCTTCAAGGGGTGGAGCCTGAGGCATCAAGGTTTTTTTAATCCAAGACCCAGGAGTTAAAAACACCGAAAAGTTTCCTCTACATAAAGAAAGCTTAGGCAGGCTAGAATGCTGACCCAGGTAACAAGAGGTCCCTTGAGGAACAAAAAGTAGTAACAGAATATTTTAGCTCAAATGTCAATTTTAACTCTGTGGGCATACCCGCCAGCCACTCTCTTTTACTACTCATTCAAAAGCTATGAGAGTTCCTACCAGATGCCAGGCACTTTTTTTTTCTTTATTAGAGAAGTTGAAGATTTACAGAACAATCATGCACAAAATACAGAATTCTCATATACCATCCTATTATTAACACCTTGCATTGGTGTGGAACATTTGTCACAGTAGATGAAAGCACATCTTTAAAACTGCACTATTAACTGTAGTCCATGGTTTCACTTAGGGTTCACTGTGCAGTGTAATTACGTGGATTTCTTTTAATTCTGTTACCATATATACAAGCTAACATATCCTCCTAATCACACTGAGATCTGTATTTCAGTGCTGTTAATTATGTTCACAATGGTGCGCTACCAACCATTACCAAAACATTCTATCACTCCAAATGAAATGCCCATGCACTCTTTTTAGGTCTTGTGGCTACAGCAGTGAACAAGGCAAGGTTGGCTGGTTCAAGAAGCAGAAAAAAGTAAGGTGGAAATGGAAGCGCCAAAATGGAGGTGCTGTTGGTTGTGGAAGGAGTTGGGATTTTACGTATTTTCAAAAGGTGGCTGAAGCAGTTGGGTGCCTGTCTACCACATGGGAGAGGCTGGGTTCAGTTCTCAGTGCCCTCCTAAAGAAGACAAGCAAGACAGTGAGCTGGCATGATGGGCTGACACAGCAAGCTGACGCAACAAAGAGACACAATGAGGAAACACAATGAAAGACATAACAAGTGGCGAAAGAGGTGGCTCAAGCAAATGGGTACCTCCCTCCCACATGGGAGGTCCCGGGTTCAGTTCCCCATGCGTCCTAAAAAGAAGACGAGCACACAACCAATGGACACAGAGAGCAGACCGAGAGCACAAACAACGATTGGGGGAGGAGAAATAAATAAATAAAATAAATCAAAAAAAAAAAAAAGATCATCATTGTAGTATGAAGACCAAATTATCAGAACAATTGTAAGGGAGAATGGCTTGGACTCTAGCAGTGCAGAAAGAGAGGAGGGGGCATATTCTGAAAGTAGAGGCAACAGGGTGTGTGAAGAGTGTTGCCTTAGGCAATAGAGTAGATAGCATTGTCACTTACTAGAATGGGAACAACAAGGGAGGAAGAGATGTAGTAGGAAAAAATTAGGAATAGTACTTTCGAAATATTAGTTTTGAAATATCTATCAGAAATCCAAGGATAATATCAAGTCAAAAATTAACCAAAGAAGTACAGAGCTCAGTGGAAAGGCTGAGCTAGAGATTTAAATGAAGGAGGTATCATGGTTTTAAAGCCATGGCCTTGGTAAGATTGCGTGGAATTGAAGGATAAAGAACTGAGCCATAGTCTACTCTAACATTCAGAGGCCAAACTGAAGAGGAGGCAGAAGTGTGGCCATGAGGAAGTCAAGAAGGAGAGAGCAGGCTATTGTGCCAAAGGCTCCCAAGAGGATCAGACGACAAAAGTGACACTGGCTTTGCCGGCTGCACGTTGTTGGTAAAGGGGGCAAGCACAGTACCGTGAGGAGCCTGGATGGAGTGGGACCAGGACGGAACAGGGTGATGAGAAGGCCAAGACCATGTCTACCAATGACTCTTCCAAAAAGTTCTCCTGTAGAGGGGAACTGAGAATGCATGGAATAAAAAAATAGGGTCCAGTAGGGGTTTCCAGTTTTATTGAGGAATGGTGTATTACAGCATATCTGTATTTCATTTGGGAATGAAAGATTCAAACAAGAGAAATTGATGGTGCAGGAGAGCGAATCCAAAGGAATGCTAAGGAAACACTCCCTACAAACTTTGCCCCACCAGTCCCCAAGGCAACAGTGACCCAGGCTGGTTGGGATGGCAATGCACAGAGACCCCGTGCCCCCTGGGGTCTAGAAGTAAGTGGCCTAGCTGCTCCAGATCCAGTACATCTGAGAAGCTGCAGGTGAGTCCTGGGTAGAGAGGGTTCTACAACACTCTTCCCCAAATCATGGTTTACCTAGTCCATCAATTTTGAATATATTCTATAAAATAACAGTAAGTGTAAGACTGAGGCAAAAGGAGATTCAGAAATGTCAGCAAAAAATCTCCAGAGTTTCAAAGATCTATGGTGGTGGAGGGCATGCACTGGCTGGAAACAGGAAACTATGGTTTTACTTTTCTTTTTTTAATTTCCATTCAAAGCAGCAGCATTTCCACTAACTCATCAGAGCAACCAGCCATCCACAAAACTATATGAAAGATATAACTGGAGGATCCATTCCCATAAAACAAGCAATGGTTGAAAAATGAACACTTTAATTCAAGAAATAATAGAGATCCAAGATACCCTAAAAACGTATATTTAAGTCCAGATAATTTTATTATTAAAATGATATTAGGGAAGAAGGGGCAAGATGGCAGCAAAGTAAGGAGCTCCAAGAGTCAGCTTGTCCTACAGGGCAGTTAGTCATCACCCAGAGCTATCTAAACCACCTGTTTCGGGGGTCCCAGGAGACCGGTAGAGCATCTTGCAACATCCTTGGAAGAATAGAAGGAGGAAACTGCCCATCTGCAGTGAAGATTCATGAGAAGAGCCCTCCACGCCACAGAGGCCAGAGCTCATCCCTGACTGGCAGCATAAGACACCTCAGGAGATATTCCCTGGACAAAGTTGGAAGCTCTATTTCCCAGAAATGGGGGAGGAAGAGATGGTTGGACACCAACTTTACCTACTGATTAGTAAATTTGGCTGGTAAAAAGTCCAATCCTAAGAACTGCTAAAGTTTGAATCTGTCCATGTCAGAAAGAGGTCAGCAGCCACCATTTTAACTCTTCCCCCAGCATGAGGGGAAGCAGGGTGGACTGAAAATCACAGTGATGATAGGGACCAGTTTCTTCCCACCCATGTCGGATTGCTGCCCTAGCCTGGACTCTAGTCCTGCCTCCAGGAGGGAAGAAGCTGGGGGGACCTGCACCAGCCTCTCCTGGCAACTGCAGCTGCTTTCAGCCTGCATGGACTAGACTGTTGGACACATCTCTGGCTCCATTTCCACCCCTGATAGGGCAGGAGGAGGGACAGAGCTCCCTCAGCCTCTCCGGGCAACTGTGGTCACTTTTGGCCCACATGGAAAAGATTGTTGCCCATACCTGCAGCTTCATCTTCACCCCAGGTAGGGAAGGAAGGGGCATGGAGCTTCATCAGTCTCTCCAGGCAAGTACAGATGCTCCTGGCCTGCACAGCTTGGATTACTGTACACAGCGGTGACTCCATCCCTACCCCAGGCAGGGAAGAAAGGTGGGAGAAGTTTCATCAGTCCGTGGGGCAATGTGGGTAGCTTCAGCCTCCAAGACTTACAGTACCAAATGTATCCTCAGCTACTACCCCACAACCAGCAAGGGAGAAAGGGCAAAAAACAGAGAAAAATGAGCTGAAAAATTCAGATTGGCCAAACGTGAGCCACCTTAAAGTTTCAAATTAAGTTAAACCAAGTATCAAAGAGGAGCTGTGGCACGAAGCCAATCAAAGAGAAATCCTTAACTAAAGAGAGAAACTGCACCCAGAATAAATACGTCTAGTAAGCCAGATGCCAAGACACACACACACACAAAAAAAATACAATCCATACCAAGAAACAGGAAGATACAGCCCAGCCAAAGGAAAAAGATAAGCCTCCAGATGACACAACGCAGTTGAGACAACTAATCATAGATGTTCAAACAAATCTCCTTAATAAATTCAATAAGATGGCTAAAGAGATTAAAGTATAAAGAAAACACTGGGTGAGTACAAAGAAGAATTTGAAAGCATATATAGAAAAATATCAGGCCTTATGGGAATGAAAGGCACAACAAATGAAATTTAAAATGCACTGGAGCATATTAACAGCAGATTTGAGGAGGGAGAAGAAAGGATTGGTGAGCTTGAAGACATGGCCTCTGAAAGCAAACATACAAAAGAGCAGATAAAGAAAATAATGGAAAAAATTGACAGCGTCTCAGGGAAGTAAACTGACTGTGAGATATGCAAACGTAAGTGTCATGGGTGTCCCAGAAGGAGAAAAGAAGGGAAAAGGGGCAGAAGGAATATCTGAAGAAACAATGGTTGAAAATTTCCCAACCCTATTGAAAGACATAGATATCCATGTCCAGGAAGCACAACATACTCCCATCCAAATAAATCCAAATAGATCTACTTCAAGACATATACTATTCAGAATGTCAAATGCAAAAGACAAAGGAGAATTCTGATAGCAGCAAGAGAAAAGCGATGCATCACATACAAGAGATACCCAATAGGACTAAGTGTTGATTTCTGATCAGAAACTATGGAGGCAAGAAGCCAGTGGTATGATATATTTAAGATACTGCAAGAGAAAAACTTCCAGTCATGAATCTTATAACCAGCAAGACTGTCTTTCATAAATTAGGGCAATTTTAGAATAGTCACAAATAAACAGAAACTGAGAGAGTTTGTAACTAAGAGATAGGCATTGCAGGAATACTAAAGGGAGGGGTCCAACCTAAAAAGAAAATACAGGAGAGAGACTTGGAAGAGAGTCTAAAAATGAAGATTATATCAGTAAAAGTAACTGAAAGTGTCAAAAGACTGGTGAAAATAAAATATGACAGAAAAACCCAAAGGCCAAAATGGGTGAAGTAAGAACTGCTTTTACAGTAATAACATTGAATGTTAATGGATTAAACTCTCCACTCAAAAGACACA
This sequence comes from Chaetophractus vellerosus, assembly GCA_004027955.1. NCBI lineage: Eukaryota > Metazoa > Chordata > Mammalia > Cingulata > Chlamyphoridae > Chaetophractus > Chaetophractus vellerosus. Next base: position 13,741 of record PVKH010013627.1, read on the forward strand.
GACTGGCAGAATGGATAAGAAAATATGAGCCATCTACATGCTGTCTACCAGAGACTCACCTTAGACCCAAAGGTACCAACAGATTGAAAGGGAAAGGCTAGAAAAAATATTCCACACATGCAATAAACAAACAAACAAAAAAGCTGGAATAGCTATTCTTATATCAGATCAAATAGACTTTAAAAGCAAAACAGTTATTAAAGACAAGGAAGGGCATTATATATTAATGAAAGGGGCAATTCACCAGAAAGAAAGAACCATCATAAATGTATATACACCTAACCAGGATGCCACAAATTACATGAGGCAAACACTGGCAAAACTGAAAGGAAAAATAGATGTCTCTACAATAATAGTTGGAGACTTCAATACACCACTCTCAGCACTGGGTAGAACATCTGGGCAAAGGATCAATAATGAAACAGAGAGCTTGAATAATATGATAGACTAAAGCTAATAGACATATCAGAACACTGCACCCCAAAACAGTAGGATATACATTCTTCTCAAGTGCTGATATTTCTCCAGGATAGACTATATGTTAGGTCACAAAGTAGACCTCAATAAATTCAACAAGATAAAAAAGATACAAAGCACTTTCTCTGATCATATTGGAATAAAGCTGGAAATCAGCAACAGGTGGAAAAAAGGAAAAATTCACAAATATATGAAGATTAAACAACATATTCTTAAATAATTGGTGGACCAAAGAAGAAATTGTGAGAGAAATAAATAAATATCTCGAGATGAATAAAAAGGAGAACACAACATATCAGAACCTATGAGATGCAGCAAAGGGAGTACTGAGAGGGAAATTTATAGCCCTCAATGCTTACATTTAAAAAAAAAAAGAACTAAAATCATGACCTAACTACACAGATGGAGGAACTAGAAAAAGAACAGCAAACTATCCCCAAAGCAAGCAGAAGGAATGAAATAACAAAGATCAGAGCAGAAATAAATGAAATTGAGAACTAAAAACAATAGAGAGAATTAACAAAACCAAAAGTTGGTTCTTGGAGAAGATTAACAAAATCGACAAACCCTTAGCTAGACTGACAAGAAAAAAAGAGAGAGGAGGCAAATAAAATAAAAAATGAAAACAGGGACATTACTACTGATCCCACAGAAATAAAGGAGATAATAAGAGGATACTATGCACAACTATATGGCAACAAACTAGACAATGCAGACGAAATGGAAAAATTCCTAGGAATGTACAACCTCCTCTGACCTTATGAGAAAGAGAAGACCTCAACAAATTAATCACAAGTAAAAAGATTGAAACACTCATCAAAAAACTCCCCAAAATGAAAAGCCCAGGAGAAGTTGGTTTCACAAGAGAGTTCTACCAAGCATTCAAAGAAGATGTAATATCAATCTTACTCAAACTCTTCCAAAAAATTGAATGAGAAGAAATGCTACCAAACTCATTCTATGATGCCAATATCATCCTAATACTAAAGCCAACTAAAGATATTACCCAAAAAAAGAAAATTACAGACCCATTTCCCTAATGAAAATGGATATCAGAATCCTCAACAAAATGCTTGCTAATCAAATCCAGCAACACATTAAAAGAAATATTCAATACAAGAAAATGAATCAGCGTAATATACCACATTAACAAATCAAGGCAGAAAAATCAAATGATTCTATTGATTGATGCAGAAAAGGCATTTGACAAAATGCAGCACCCTCTCTTGATAAAAATACTACAACAGATAGGAATTGAAGGAAACTTCCTCAACGTGATAAAGGCCATATACGAAAAACCACAGCTAACATTATACTCAAAGTGAAAGACTGAAAGCTTTCCTGTTGAGATAAGGAACAAGATAAGAATGCCCACTGTCACCACTGTTGTTCAGTATGGTAACAGAGGTTCTAGCTAGAGCAATCAGGCAAGAAAAAGAAATAAAAGGCAACCAAATCGGAAAGGAAGAAGTAAAACTTTCGCTATTCACAGATGATATGATCCTATACCTAGAAAGTCCCAAAAAATCTACAACAAAGCTTCTAGAGCTAATGATTTCAGCAGAGTGGCAGGATACAAGATTAATACACAAAAATCAGTAGTGTTTCTATCCACTAGTAATGCACAATCTGAGGAGGAAGTCAGGGGGAAAATTACATTTATAATAGTGACTAAAAGAATCAAATATTTAGGAATAAACTTAACCAAGGATGTAAAGCATTGTATTAAGGAAACTACAATGCATTGATAAAAGAAAATTTAAAAGACCTAAATAAAATGGAAGAACATTCCGTGCTCATGATTTGGAAAACTAAATAATTAAGATGTCAATTCTACCCAACTTGATATACAGATTGAGTGCAATCCCAGTAAAAATTCCACCAGGAGTTTTTAAAGAAGTGGAAAACACAATTATCAGATTTATTTGAATGGTAAGGGGCCTAGAATAGCCAAAAACACCTTAAAAAGGAAGAACAAAGTTGGAGGACTCTCACTTACAGACTTTAAATCATTTTACCTAATTACAGTGGTTAAAAAAAACAAACAAACAAAAACAGCATGGTGCTCTCATAAAGACAGACATATAGACCAATGAAACCAAACTGATGGTTTAAAAACAGACCCTCACATTTATGGCCAAATTATTTTTGACAAGGCCGTCAAACCCACCCAGCTAGGACAGAGCAGTCTATTCAACAAATGGTGCTGGGGGAACTGGATATCCATAGCCAAAAGAAAGAAAGAGAATGCTTATCTCACTCCTTATACAAAAAGCAACTCAATTCCTAGGAATGTACAAACAACCTCCTCTGACCCTAGGAGAAAGAGAAGACCTCAACAAATTAATGGATTAAAGACCTAATGTATTAGTCAGCCACAGGGTACCTTCTGAAATATACCAAAAATTGGTCGGTCTTTATAAAGGGTATTTATTTGGGGTAGAAGCTTACAGTTACCAGGCCACAAAGCATAAATTTCTTCCCTCACCAAAGTCCACGTGTTGGAGCAAGACAGCTGCCGACGTCTCCAGGGTTCAGGCTTCCGGGTTCCTCTGTTCCCGGGGCT
>PVKH010013628.1:0-16786 GCA_004027955.1 Chaetophractus vellerosus
ATGGCTAGGCTAATGTGTCAACTCGGCCAGGTAATTGTGCCCAGCTGTTGGGTCCAGCAAGCCTGGGGCTAATTGCATCTGCATCAATCAGCAACATTGGATGAAGAATGGATGACGCTGTTATCCATTCAGTTGACTGCTTATAAAAGGGAACTGATTTCAACATTTGGAGAGAATTTCCCAGCTCGTCGTTTGACAGTGAACTTCTCCCTGGAACTCATCGACGACCCTTCATCAGTCTTTCATCGGAGCAAACTCATCGAGGACCCTTCATCAGTCTTTCATCGGAGCCCCTGGCTTGCAGCCTGCCAGCGGCACCTGGACTTGTGTATCCCCACGGTCATGTGAGAGACTCTTATAAAATCTTATATTTTTAACAGAGATCTCATGTTGATTCTGTTTCCCGAGAGAACCCTTACTAGAACAACCCCCATTATGTAGATGTAGTCCTATTTCCCCTTGATAGTCAGAATCAATCACCCCAGCCAGCAAAGTAATTCCTTTCTTTGCCTGTTGATTCACAGGCAAGAGGAGTCCAAAGTGGCCAGGTGGCAATCTTAACTTCCAATTCAATGTAAACATTGTTGTGTTCCTTGCTGGCAGCACTCCTTCTTTTGGGACTAAAACCTGTAGACCAGCAGAGCTTAAGGTTGCAGGGAAAGGAAGCAAAAATTTTCCTAGTGGGTCACTAGGGGTAATAGGGAGTGGTGCCACTCCCATTTCCACCCCTTGATTCCTTGACCCCTTGAATCCTGGTTATAGGAGAAACAGCACCATAGAGAGGACACTGATTTAGAGCATACACAGCCTCCTGAAGGACTTTGTCCCAGCCCTGCAAGGTATTGCCACCTAGTTGATGCTGTAATTGAGCCTTAAAAAGGCGATTCCACCATTCTGTTAATCCAGATGCTTCAGGGCAATGGGAACATGGTAAGAGCAGTGAATTCCATGGGCATGTGCCCATTCCCACACATCATTTCCTGTGAAATTGGTTCCTTGATCAGAAGCAATGCTGTGTGGAATGCCCTGGTGGTAGATAAAGTGTAATGGTTTGACAGTTTTATGTAATTATGAATTCCAAAAATATAAATTGAATCATGCTTGTTGACAGATCTCCTAATCTGGGTGTAATTGAGGCATTAACTGCCACGTCAGTGGGATGTTGAGCCCCACCCCTCGGTGGGTGTGATCTCAAGTCTAAAAAGTCAGACAAAAGACAGAAGGAACAGATTTGGAGAAGCAAATTTTTGAGATGGAGTACTGATGTTGGAATGAGTCATTTGCCGATAGTCTACAGTTGGCCTTGTGGAGAGATGCAAAGCATAAAGAAACTCATGGTCTACAGCTGAACTTGTGGAGGAAACATAACCTAAGCCCAGAGGAAACATAAACTAAGCCCCGGGCACAGAGGAACCCAGTTTCCTGGGCCCTGGAAATGTCGGCAGCTGTCTTGCACCAACACGTGGATTTTGGTGAGGGAAGAAACTTATGCTTTGTGGCCTGGTAACTGTAAGCTTCTACCCCAAATAAATACCCTTTATAAAGACCAACCAATTTTTGGTATATTTCAAAAGGCACCCCTGTGGCTGACTTATTCAATAGGACATTCAATAAGCCCACGGATGCTAGTTTTGGAAGAAGCACTGCGTGCCAGAAATGCAAACCCATGGGCAGAGTATGTGTCTATTCCAGTTAAAACAAATTGCTACCCATTCCATGGTGGAAGTGACCCAATGTAGACAACCTGCCACCAGGTAACAGGCTGGTCACCTCGAGGAATGGTACCATATCAGGGGCTGAGTGTTGGTCTCTGCTGCTGGCAGATTGGGCAATCAGCAGTGGCTGTAGCCAAGTCAGCGTTGGTCAGGGGAAATCCATGTTGCTGATCCCATGCATAGCTTCCATCCCTAACTCCTTGGGCACTTTGTTCATAAGCCCATTGGGCAATGACAGGAGTGGCTGGGGAAAGAGGCTGAGCATTAGCCACAGAGAGGGTCATCTTCCACTTGATTATTAAATGCTTCCTCTGCTGAAGTCATCCTCTGGTGGGCATTCACATGGGACACAAATATGTTCATGTCTTTTGCCCAATCAGAAAGATCTATCCACATACCTCTTCCCCAGACCTCCTTGTCACCAATTTTCCAATCAGGTTCCTTCCAAGTTCCTGACCATCCAGCCAAACCATTACCAACAGCCCATGAATCAGTGAACAAATGCACCTCTGGCCATTTATTCTTCCAAACAAAATGAACAACTAGGTGTACTGCTGAAATTCTGCCCACTGGGAGGATTTGCCCTCACCACTATCCTTCAATGGTGTCCCAGAAAAGGGCTGTAGTGCTGCCACTGTCCACTTTTGAATGGTACCTGCATATCGTGCAGACCATTCTGTAAACCAGGCCCGAGTTTTCTCATCCTCAGTCAACTGATTGTAAGGGACACCCCAAGAGGCCAAACCTGTGGGCTGGGAAAGAGAAGGTAACATGGCAGGGGTGGTGACCATGAACATTTGGGCTACTTCCTCCTGGAACTTACTTGTGCCTTCAGGACCTGCTCAAGCCCTGTCTCGTATTTACCACTTCCACTTTATTATGGAGTGCTGCTGTGCATGTCCAACTTTATGGTTTGGTGGGTCAGACAATACCCAGCTCATGATAGGCAACTCAGTTCTTATGGTAATGCTATGGCCCATGATTAAGTATTCAGTCTGTACTAAGGCCCAGTAGCAACCAAAAACTGATTCTCAAAATGGGAGTAGTTATCTGCAGAGGATGACAAGGCTTTGCTCCAAAATTCTAAGGGACTGTGTTGTGATTGCCCCATAGGGGCCTGCCAAAGGATCCATTCAGCCTCTCTATTTGGCACTGAAACTTCCAGCACCATTGGTTCTGCTGGATCATATCATCCAAGTGGTAGTGCAGCTTTCACAGCAGCGTGGACCTGTCAAAGTGCCTCCTCTTGTTCCAGCCCCGAATCAAAGCTATCAGCTTTTCTGGTCACTCTGTAAATGGGCCAGAGTAGCACACCCAAATGAGGAAAGTATTGTCTCCAAAATCCAAAGAGGCCAACTAAGCATTGTGCCTCTTTTTTGGACATAGGAGGGGCCAGGTGCAACAGCTTATCCTTTACTTGAGAAGGGATATCATGACAAGCCCCAGACCACTGGACACCTAGAAATTTCACTGAGGTGGAAGGACCCGGTATTTTTGTTGGATTCATCTCCCATCCTCTCTCAGGCAAATACCCTACCAATTAATCTAGAGTCTTTGCTACTTCTTGCTCAGTAGGTCCTATCAACATGATATCATCCATATAATGGACCAGTGTTATGTCTCCTGGGTGGGAGATGCAATCAAGGTCCCTGCAGAAAATATTATGACATAGGGCTGGATAATTGATATACCCCTGACACAGGACAGAGAAAGTATACTGCTGGCCTTACCACTGAAAGCAAACTGTTTCTGGTGGTCTTTACTAATGGAAATTGAGAAAAAACATTTACTAGATCAACAGCTGCATACCAGGTACCAGGGGAAATGTTGATTTGCTCAAGCAATGATACCACATCTGGAACTGCATCCTCAATTTGAGTCACCATCTGGTTAAGTTTATGATAATCTATTGTCATTCTCCAAGATCCATCTGTTTTCTGTTCCAGCCAAATAGGAGAGTTCAATGGGAATGTTGTGGGAATCACCACCCCTTCTTCCTTCAAATCTTTGATGGTGGCACTAGTCTCTGCAATCCCTCCAGGAATCCAGTATTGCCTTTGATTTACTATTTTGCTAGGCAGGGGCAGTTCCAGGAGCTTCCAACTGGCCTTTCCAACCATAATAGCCCTCACTCCACAAGTCAGGGATCCAATGAGGGGATTCTGCCTGTTACTGAGTATGTCTATGCCAATTATGCATTCTGGAACTGGGGAAATAACCACAGAATGGGTCCAGGGACTCAGTGGACCCACCGTGAGACAGACCTGAGCTAAAACTCCATCAATCACCTGACCACCATAAGCCCCTACTCTGACTGGTGGACCACAGTAATGTTTTGGGTCTCCTGGAATTAATGTGACTTCTGAGCCAGTGTCTAACAATCCCCAAAAATGTCTGATCATTTCCTTTTCCCCAAGGCACAGTTACTCTGGCAAAAGGCTGTAGGTCTCCCTGGGGAAAGGTGGGAGGAAGATTAACAGTATAAATTTTGGCAGTTTAACAGCATCCCCCCAAGGGGACCTGGCCTTCTCCTCATTCAAGGGGCTCTGGGTCTGTAAATTGTCTCAAGTCTGGGAATTGATTAAGGTGCTATGATTCTCTACATCTGTCATTTGAGTGACAGGTTTGTTCACTTGGTTTATGACTTTTCTGTTTATACAGATCCAGAAGAAATTTAGTAGGCTGCCCATCATTTCACTTCTAGGTACCCCATGATCTATTAGCCAGTGCCATAACTCCATGAGACTCAGACTATTCTGTGTGCTGTTTTGAATCTGTCTTCCTTGACTTTTCCTGGACCAAGATCTGATCCTCCCCATAATTTTAAGGATTCCAATTCCATTACAGCCCTCCCTACAGTAATATCTGGACTTCTGAGAGGAGCAACCACTGAGCTCTTCAGAGAAGATGGGCTTAGCCTGACAAATGTATTTCTCACAGACCTGGTTAAAGGTGTGTCCTCTAGACATTCCTGGGTTGGGTAGGTGGGTCTCAAATGGTAAACCCATTCTAGCATTCTGATCTCTCTAAGCCTTAGAATTCCCTCACATACAGTATACCATGGTAAATCTGGCATTTCAACATCACACATGCGAGGCCATCATTTGGTCCATGTTTCAGTCAGCCATGCAAACTCTTAGAGCCCTTTCTAACCCCTCGAGCTACTGCACTGAATTCAGAATTTCTGCTTAATGGGCCCATATCAATAAATTCAGCCTGATTCAACTTTATATTCCTTCCTCCATCATCCCATGCATTAGTATCCCTTCCCACATATATTCCCATGATTTCTATCTGTATAAGTTAGAAAACTCATGCAGTTCTTTCAGAGTATAATGTACTTCCTCATTGGTCACACTTTGTATTTCACCTTTGGGGGCTTGTGATTTTAGTCTAGTAATAGGTCTGGAAGACAAGAGGGGTGGAGGGGTTGGGTAGAAGGATTAGAGATGTCTTGCAGGCTACTGACCTCAGGGCATTCCTTTGCATTTTCTTCTGGTGATACAGGGTTAATCTCTTCAGGCAGGGTTTGAAAGGCAGATTCCTCAGGGCAGGGTGGAGTCTGGGCAGTGCATACTGGAGTTTATCTGGTACCTGCCTCGTGGCTGGGAGGATTGTGGACTCTCTGGGGCATGTCAGAGGCTGCACAGTGCAGGCTTTAGTTTGGCTGATACCCACCTCAGAGCTGGAAGGAGGTCCGGACTCACTGGGGTAGGTTGGAGGCTCAATGATACAAGATTGACAAGGTGTTGTCTCCACAGAGCAGGCTATCACAGGTTTATCTGGTAAATTCTCAGCAGAATTTAGAGTTCCAGTGTCCCCACCAATATCATTATCATCCCATATGTCTCCATCCCAATCCTCAGGGTTCCACTCCTTTCCAATCTACACCTTCACTTTAATTGTAGAAACCATGCAAGGTTGAGATTTTAGTTTCCTCTGTAGTTCTGCTACTCATACAATGAGCGTCTGGGTTTGATTCTCAGATTTCTCAAGTCTTTGGCTACAGGAGTAAAGATTTTCTTTCAAGGCACACATAGAAACTTTCATATCATTCATATGGCATTTAAGTTCCAAATTTTCAGACTTTAGCTCAACCCTTTCTTATTTAACTGTATCTAGAGAATCTAGAAGGAGCCAGGCAACATCGTTATACTTTTATATGCTGCAAATTCTGTTAAAGTATTGAAAACACTGTCATCCAGATCCTTTCTTCTTATAAGTGAGGAAGTAGGGGAATCCAGTGAGACTATATTGCGTATCTCTATTGCTAGGTCACGCCATGGACTCTTAGCAACCTCTTCATTATTGGAAAGGGAGTCATTGGTACTCTTGAGTCCAATTAGAGTAGAGAACCACATCAGATATCCCATGTTTAAGACTCTGTTCCTCAAGAACCCCTCCTGGTACCAGCTGTTCTAGTCAGGGTTCTCTTGGGAAACAGAATCAATACGAGATATCTGTTAAAAATATGAGATATTATAAGAGTCTCTCACATGGCCATGGGGATACACAAGTCCAGGTTTCACTGGCAGGCTGCAAGCCAGGGGCTCCAATGAAAGACTGATGAAGTGTCCTTGGTGAGTTCCTGGGAGAAGTTCGCTGTCAAATGATGAGCTGGGAAATTCTCTCTGAATGTTGAAATCAGTTCCCTTTTATGGCAGTCAACTGAATGGGGAAAGGTGTCTTCCATTCTTGATCCAATCTCGCTGATTGATGCAGATGTAATCAGCCACCCATGCAGTAAACTCAATTAGCCCAGTGCTTGCTGGACCTAATGGCTGGGCACAATTACCTGGCCAAGTTGACACATTAGCCTAGCCATCACTTTTTCCAATTTGGATGCCTTTTATATCTTTTTATTGCCTCAGTGCTCATGCAAGTACTTCTAAGAAAATGTTAAATAAGAGTGGTTATAGTGGTCATCCTTGTCTTGTTCCCAACCTCAGAAGGAAGGGTTTTAGGATTTCACCATTGAAGATAATGTTAGCTTTGGGTTTTTCATATAGACCCTTTATCATGTTCAGAAAGTTTCCTTCTATTCCTATCCTTTGCAGTGTTTTTATCAGGAAAGGGTGAGTACTACATATTGTATGATTCCATTAATTTTTTTGAAAAATTATTTATTTATCCCCCTCATTGTTTTGTGCTCACTTTCTGCTTGTCTTCTCTTTAGGCAGCACCTGGAAGTGATCCTGGGACCTTCTGTAGTAGAGAGGGGTGCTCAATCTCTTGCACCACCTCAGTTCCATGGTCTGCTGCATCTCTTATAGTCTCTCTTCTCTGTCACTCTTTGTTGCATCTTCTTGCTCCACCAGCTCTCTGCATGGGCCAACACTCCTGCATGGGCCAGCTTGCTTTTCACCAGGAGCTCCTGGGAATGAAACTCTGGATCTCCTATATTGTAGTTGGAAGCCCAATCACTTGAGCCACATTCACTTCCTTGTATGATTTCATTTTTATACAATGTAAATATAAATCAATTCATAAAGATGAAAGATTAGTGATTATGTAGGTCTGAGGAAGTAATGCTAAGGGGTGTGGAGTCTTTCTTTTTGGCATAAGGAAATTGGTACAGAATTTTTAGGATGATGAATTTACAACATTGTGATTATACTAAAAGGCATTGTTTATATACTTTGGATAGATTAGCCAGAAACAGCAGCTATGCACAGTGGGGGAATCATAGAGAGATTGAGAGGAGAGGAATTTTCTTGTTTGTTTCTTTGTCTGTTTTTTGTTTATTATTAATATTGAAATAATGAAACTGGTCTAATAATGATTGAAGTGATAAATGCATAGCTTTGAGATTATAGCAAATACCATTGATTGTACACCGTTGAGGAATTGTCTGCTTTATTAATATGTATCAATAAATTTGATTTTAAAAATTGTAATGCATTGTTTCTGCAGCAAAGAATACTTTCAGCCTCAGGATAGGAAAGGTCTCTTTATTCTTTATGCTTGCAAACACTTCCTATATTTGAGTCTTTATTTTGACCAGCCAATAATGAGTAGTTTTTCCTTTTTCCTGCAGCAAATTCCCCTTTCTCCCCTCTAATTGCACACTGTAGGGTGTTCAGCAGCCTCACTGATATCCACTAACTAGATGAGAGCAGCACCCATCCCCTTGTTGTGACAACCTAAAGGGTCTTCAGACATTGCTAAATGACCCCTGAAGAGCAAAATCACACCCAGTTGGTCTAGACTGTGACAAAAAATTTATTAATTTAAACAATGGAAATTATAACAACTTTATTTTTTGTCATTTTTAAGAAAACATCACAAAAAAGATGAATTGCCTGCCCACAATGCATTTTAGTACCTCTATAATGCATACAAACAAGATTGCAGCTGATGACCATTTTAAACTTAACTGATTCTATGTAGAAACCAGAAGGATTTAATACCTCATTAATACATATATTGTTTAAAATTATTACTCATTTTAAATGACCCTTCTGCATTAGGCATGAAAATTTCAATCCTATCTTCTCCTTAAACCAATCACAGTATGTTACCAAGGGCACTGTACTTCAACAAAAGAATTGCTAACACTTAGCATGTGAGACCTGTGAGACCTATGAAACTTGTGTCAAGCATTGAATATGAATTATCTCATTTAATCCTAACAATATTCTTAAAACTGTCATCTCCTCTCCCCTAGATGAGGAAACTGAGCTTAAAAGAGAGAATAACAGGCCTGAGTCACAACACTAGTAAATGACAGAGTCAATATTCAATTACAAGTCTAATGTTTTTGTTGTTGTTAAATGAAAATGTTAATAACAAAACTTTTAAACACAAAGGGAAGTTCCTGTGGCTCTTCCTGAAATACTTGGTATTCTCCACTTTGCAAACTGTTCTTTAAATACCCTTGCTACTAGGTAGTTCTCCAAAGATGTCTTTCTTACGACCTCTGTTTCTGCCTCATAAGTTCTTATTCAAACAAACAAAAAAAAAACCAAAACAATAGCAAAAGAAAAGGAAGAGAAAATCAGGGAAAATAAACTTTTCTCCCCTCCCCAGGGAAAATGCTAAGATCTCATTTCTTTGTATAAGTCTGTAACAGCTCAATATAGAATAATGGGAATATAGAATAATGGGAAGAAGTATAACACAGCTTATATAGGAATAAAATTATCACAATTGGCAAATGATATTAAATACATATACAAATCCACTCAGACTTTAACTCAGAGAACCCAATTTCAAAACAAACAAACAAAAACAAAACATTTCTGTGCCTATTTTATTTCCACAACTGGACCAGAGGCACTTTGTTTTTATTTGTTTGTTTGTTTTTGTTTGTTTTTGTTTTTTTTTAAAGATTTATTTATTTTATTACATATCTCCCCTCCCCCCCCCACTGCAGCGATGCACCGAGACTGGTCACTGCGCAGGCATGACTTTCCCCACTTGTGGGCAGCTTCTGCTTCCATTCATGGCTGGCTTTCAATTCGTGGGTGACCTGCCCTGCCCATGGTGGCTTTTGCCTGTCTGTGGCAGCTTTTTGCCCTGCCCATGGTGGCTCTGGCCCACCCATGGTGGCTTGCCATTCTCAAGGTGGTCTGCCCACTAGGAGAGGTCCCCAGGAACTGAACCCAGGGCCTCCCATGTAGTATGCTGATGCCCTATCCACTGGGCTATCCAGCTGGCCCCAGAGGCACTTTGAAATCAGGGACTGAGGAATATTGAATATCACTCAACAATTGACACAATGCCTAGCACTCAGCATAGTTAAATAAAACTGTTGTTGAATTAATGATTTTTTTACCTAACCAGGAATTAAGTCCATTAATATATTCAACATATTCCTGTCATATGCCAGACACTGTTGCATTGTACATGGTTCCAAAAATAAACAGGATAGTAATCACTCTGCTTGCACAAAGTTTACAACCTAGTAGGTATTCAAAGGAGTAAATAGGTCGATGCAGTTTGGTATGAAGGGCTGTGAAATATAAAAAAAAAATAAGCCTGAAATCTAAAAGAAGAAATTAAATAGATGAATAAGTGGATGTATGGTAACACATAGGAAGGGCTACTAATCAATGCTTAGAATTGGGAGAGTGTCCAGGGAAGCTGTCTCAGAGGAAGTGTTATGTTGGTGATGGCTGAAGAATGAAGGAGAGTTAGACAAGGAAAGGTGGATGGAGAAGCTAAAGTGGACTCCAGGCAAATGTAAATAACTGAAATCTTGAAAGAACATGCCCTGTTGGAGGAACTGAGAACGATTAAGTACAGTATGATTGAAGCTTGCAACACTTAATAGGGTGGCAGGGGCAGGGGGAATTTAAGAATAGCAGGAGTATGGGTAGAAGGAAACAGAGTGGTGAGAGCTGTAAGTGGACATGTTAGAAGAGGTCAAGTAGTCCATGAAGCATGAAGTTTCTTACTGAGACTAGTGGTAAATGGAGTCAATAAAGAACCTTAAACAGAGCATTAATCACAATTACATTTTCAACACTTAATCCACCTGCAGCATGGAAAATGGATAAAGACAAATAATTAGATGTAGTTGCAGTGTCTTCCTGTAACTTTAATCCTTCCTTCTCTAATGGCACCTTACTATGGTGATTTAAAAATGTTCATACCTGTCCCATCTAGCAAACAACAAGGCCACCCACTCCCTTAATGGCATATTCCTATTCAATTAGTGTTTTACCTCTTGACTTACAGAAAAAATTTCTTGATAAATCTTTCTCCAAATATCTCTGCATGACTCACTCCTCACTTTCCTCAAGTCTCTAAAATATTATCCTAAAGTGAGGCTTTCTCTACATTTTAATTTAAAAAGCAATCCATTATCCAGCTCTGGTATCCCCTATCCCTGTCATCACTGAACAATGGGCTAGGCACAATGTTAAGTACCTAACATGAATTAACCCATATAATTACAAAAAGTATTCAATAAAATAATTTTCTATCATGATAACCATGACATGAAGACTATGAGACTAAAAGGGTATATTAGCCACAGGGGTGCTTATGCAAAATACCAGAAATCTGTTGGCTTTTACAGAGGATATTTATTTTGGGGTAGATGCTTAAAGTTATCAGGCCATAAAGCATAAGATACTTCCCTCACCAAAGTCTATTGCCATGGTGTTGGGGCAAGATGTCTGCTGATGTCTGCCAAGAGTTGTCTTCTTGGGTTCCTCTCTTCCCAGGGCTCCATTACTCCCTGGGCTCAGCTGCTGTGCTCCCTCCACAAGGCCAGCTGTAGACTATCAGGTGAATGGCTTCATCTCTCCATCTCTATTGCTCTATGTTCTTCTCCTGTGTGTTCACTTCCTGGGCTCCAACTCAAAACTCCAACTAACTCTTCTGCCATGTCATTTTCTTTGTGAGGGTGGGGACTCAATGTCCTACTGACATGGCCCAATTAAAGCCTTAATCATAATTTAATCACACTCAGAGGAAAAGACCAGTTTACAAACATAATCTAATATATATTTTTTAATTCATCAATAATATCAAACTGCTACAAAGGATAAGGTGCCCAAAGTGACAAAATTAGTTAAATGCTGGAACCAAAATCCAAATTCTTGTAAGTTCATGGTGGTGTCACATGGTTGAAGGAGGACAAATCAAGTAGTTTCTATTTTCTATTCCCTTTGAAGGTGAGACTGCATCATCTGCTGAGAATAAGATCATAATGAGATTGGAAATTTGAGAAGAGTAAAGGTATGAAATAGTGCCAGAAAGAAATGAAAGAGAGTAGACCAGAAAATATTAAAAAGTTATCAGATGGGGGAGTAGATGTAGCTCAATGGTTGTCCACCTGCCTCTCATATACCAGATCCTGGTTTTTATCTCCACTATCTCTTAAAAAATGCTATCAGACTTTTCAGACTTCCTGGATGATGGTAGAAAAGAGAGAAGGAGATAAACAGCTGGAGGACAGGCAGAAAAAGCATGGGGCAAAGTGACATAGGGTTTAGGACAATAGAGGAAGTCTGGACAACATCCTGAGTAGATTAGGGTGCAGGAAAAGAATCCTGACAGGAAGCCTGTGAGTGAAAGATGCAGCTGAAGCCACCAGTGCCCTACCTCTCACACTTGGAACAGACAACTTTGAATTCTCTAGACTGTGACTGGTACCTATGTAAAGAAGAGTGGGCAGGGATCCACCTCTCCAGGAAACAGGAGAGAGTGATACAGCCTAGGTCTGATTCAGCTTTTAGCTAACAAATTTGGTTTGTTGTGTCACATGAGCACTTCCAGGTCGGGGGGGGGCTTGCCATTGTTTGCCTTGGGAGCCAGCACTTGACTAAAGAGATGTGACCCTCTCAATCACCCCCCCTACTCATCAGGACTGGGTGTTGAAGAAGCAGAAGGGAATGGAATGTTTCCTACCAGGGAAAACAGAGGGTGATACCAGCAAGTGTTGGAGAACAGCTTTCAGAGGGAGTTTGAATTCTGAGATGTTGCAGCAAACACACTCCAAACAGGCTTTGAGCTGAGAGGGCTGACAAAGTGCACCAATCACTAGTAGACCAAAGAAATGCATGTGAAGAATTTAAAGATAAGAGGGGCTTTTCTCTGGCCTTTACAGCCTCCCTCCCCAAGACTCTTGGAAGCAGGTCTGCAACCAATTACTGGGTCAATGACCAAGATGTAAGCAACTAACAAGGACAATCCAAAAGACCTAGAACAGGGTCAACCAAGTATTAATGAAGAGCAGTGACATACAGACTCATGCTAAAATATTCCTATGAGAGAGAAATTGAGCATCAGACAAAACTCATCATCATAATAAGATGCCTAGACATCAGCAAAAAAGTTACAAACCATACTAAGAAAATGGAAGAAATGGCCCAAGGAAAGGAATAAATCAAAGACACAGATGAGATGCAGGACTTCCAGGCAAGCACAAAGAAGAATGTGAAAACATAAAAAAAAAATAACAGAGCTTATCAGAATGAAAGGTTCCCATCAACAGATGAGTGGATAAAAAAAATGTGGTACATACATACAATGGGATATTACTCACAGGAAGAAGGAATAAAGTGTAAACATATGGGATAATGGATGAATCTGGAAGACCTTATGTTGAGTGAAGCAAGCCAGGCATTGAAGGATGAACTGTCCATGACCTCGCTGATATGAATTGAGGAAATTGAGCAGGTCCTGAGAACTAGGGTCTGAAAGATAGGTTTACAAGAAAGAGAAAGACAAGAGAAAATTGTGGAACATCATTCATAGGGATGTAATCTGTGGTGAGGTGATGGAGTGTGGTTGTGTGTTGGGGGGATGGGAGAGGTGGGTGGTGATATTTTTGGGTTTGGTGGTGGAGGGTTGTTGGCTAGGAAGACTGAGAAGGGCAGGTTGGAGAGCCCAGGATGCTTTGGTGGGGGTGGAAGAGGGACAAGATGAACACTTGGGATTGTGGGTGAGGGGTTGTGACTACAGAGGTGGGAATGCTCTTGTGGCAATGTGAAGGAGAGGTGTCACAGCTTGGGGATGTGGGTTGGGGGGCATTCGGGGGGGGAGTATATGGAGAGGGCCTCTGGGGAGTGTGGGAGTGTTCATCCTGTCATAATGTGTTGTATCAGTGGGTGGAGAACCACACAATGAGAGCAAAGGAGATGGACTCCCTATTTTTGGAGGTCTGATTCACTCAGAAATAAGCAGAGGGGCAACTCTTGGGAGCAGGGATAATTCCCAGTGGGGGATGAACCAGAGAGTCAAGACCCTCTGTTGCATGTATCAATGAATGCTGTCATCTAAAGAGATGAGCCAGGGGGAAGTTGTGGGCCCTGGGTGGAGGGGTAGGGATGAACAGAGTGGATTGAACAAAGGGCATTTAGTGACCAGTTAAAATGTTTTCCATTGCCTTGCAGTGATGGACACAGGACAGGGTGAATATCATCAAAATTTATAAAAGTGTATGATCTAAAATGTGGACCTTGTTGTGGACCAATGACAATGTTTGGGAACTATGTTTCACTATCTGTATGTCAGTCATGTTGGTGATGTCATCCACATAAAAAAGCTTTTGGTATGGGGAGGGGAATGGGGGAGAAGTTTGAGTATATAAGAATGTCTTGTATTCTCTGTGCGACTCTGCTGTGACATAAATCTTCTTTGAAAATAAAATGAAAAATGGTGGGACATTATGGAGTGAGAAGGGGAAGGTGCCACAGAACAGCCTAGACACCAGATATTGCACCAAGGCAAAATGGGAAAAAATTATATGTATGTATTATTTTTTTCACATTTTTAAACAACCCAATCCTTTAATAATATTTTATTTTATTTTTTCTACAGTTATTTTTTTTATATTTTATATTTTCAGTTCTCATACATTTTAACTCTTACATTTAAGTATCAACATTATTTCATATTCCTATTCATTGCAATTGGCTATTGTTTGACTTCAACTTTGAAAAGCCTATGGATCACAGAAGGGTCACAACAGGGATAGGAGAGGATCATTGGTGGGAGTTGTCAGGGTTGGGGGTGCATGGGAGGAAGTCCAACTGAACATACATAAAAGGTATGCAAAATTGTTCAAATGCTCACAGGGCATGGTCATGGGGCGAAGATTACTCAATAAATGGGAGAACACTGAATTCCCATCCTGGAGAGCTCTGCCATATTAAACAGGAGATTAGCAACAGCCCCCCAAGTGCAGGGGCAGTGTCTGGCAAAGGAGAATGATCTATTGATGGACCCTTGTTATTGATGACTAGCCTTATGAGTCTTTGCACTTGAAATTGCAACAGCCTAGTGTTATGGGTTGCCTAAGAGTTGCCTCTTGAGAACCTCTTGTTGCTCAAATGTGGCCTGTCTCTAAGCCAAACTCAGAATATGACTGCATTACCTTCCTCCCAGTGTGGGATATGACTCCTGGGTTTGAACCTCCCTGGCAACAAGGGATTACTAACAAATGCCAATGGGCAATACATCTGAAAATAAACTTTGAATAAAAGGTGGAAATGGTAAAGACAAATGAGTTCATAGTGCTAAGAGACTTCAAAGTGAGTTGGGAGGTCAACTCAGAGGTAACACTTATGCAGATCCCAGTGGATCTCTTAGGCTTCCAATATGTATATCACCCCAAACAGAGGGGCTCCTGAGGCCTCTGGAGACATCCAGGTCCTATAGCAGGGCAGAAAGCCTTACTAGCAGGCCCTAATTTGGAATCCTTGCTCCTGAGAGAGACAGAGTCTGTTCAAAAAATGACTTCAATGCACATGGTCCATCTGTCTCTATATGTGATGCCAGAGTTTTAGGTGTACTTCCAGAGAGCAGAGACTGTGCTGTCCATGTGCCAGCTGGGTCCAGAGGCTTCATGGACCTCAACTCTTACTCTACAACTCAATGGACTCACCCAGGACACCTAATGGGGAGATGATGGACAATGGCTATTTCAGGGATGGAGAGAGTCTGCAGCTGCAGGCAGGATAATCTCATCCATCCTATCCATGGGATATAAGACCCCTCTCACTTGGTGGTGGGGGGGACATCACCATCCCAGACTCCTCGGGATTGGGGGAAGAGCTATGGACTAGAATGGACTTGCTGGTGTCCTGTTATAGACTTGTTGTGAATCACACAATGGAAGAAATTACAAAATTATGTGGAGCCAGTGGCCACTGGATGCTTTGGGGGCAGGGAGAAGAAAGGGCAGTTGTAATATGGTGGCTTTTTGGGGAATTGGGAATTGTCATGGGTGATGTTGCAATGAGGATATAGGCCATTTTATATCATCATATATCATGCAGAACAGTGTGAGAGAGAGGGTTGTCTGCAGTCTTAACTGTGGTACATGCTTAGTGGCAAAGCCCCAAAATGTGTATATGTAGTGCAGGTGATGTGCCACACTGATGAAGGATATGTAGGTGGGAGGTTGTGGGAGGTGTGGGAGGTGAGGCATATGGGTACCTCTAAAATTTTTGTGTAACACATGTGTAATGTATGTATCCTAAAAAATTAATTAATTAAAAATTAAAAAAAATAAAATGCTAGACAGTGAAAAAAGAAAGTGTTTTATATTTTTTAAAAAAGACAACAGGTGAGATCAAAAACACATTAGAAACATCCAACAGCATACATGCCATGATAGAAGAAAGAATAACTGATGCAGAAAAATGAACAGCTGAAAATGAAGACAGAGAATAAAACAGTGAGAAAGGAATGGAAAAAATTGAGCATGGGCTTAGGGACTTGAATAATAACACAAAATGGAACAACATACATGTTATAGGGATTCCAGAAAAAAGAAGAAAATGGAAAGGGGGCAGAAAGAGTATTTGAGGAAATATGGCTGAAAATTTCCAAACTCTCATGAAAGAAATGAATTTACATGTCCAAGAAACACATTGTACCCCAAACAGAATAAATCTGAATACACATACTCCCAAGACACATACTACTCTGAAGGTAAAACATCAAAGATAAAGAGAAAATTCTGATAGCAGCAAGGGAGAAGCATATCATCGCATATAAGGGATGCCCAGTAAGACTGCATATTGCTCATCAGACACCATGGATGTGAGAAGACAATGGTATGATATCACTAGGTAACTGAAAGAGAAAACTTTCCAGCTGAGAATTCATCTGGCAAAATTGTCCATCAAATATGAAAATGAGCTTAAAATATTCACAAATAAATTGAAGCTAAGAGAGTTTGCCAAAAAGTATCCACCTTTACAGGAAGTGTATAACTAGATTATGTTTCAATTTTACAAGGATGAGGTTCATAAAAGTAGAAGAATTAATATCAAGGGCCTTGCATATTGGTCTCTCCTCTTTTGCTAGGCAATGCCTAAGTACTCTAGAGATTCTTCCCCCTCTATTAGAGAATGCAGCAGGACTCTGCAAGGAGGGGAATTTAATATTTTGTTGGTTACTGTGCGAGTCTCCACCCATTGAAATGAAACCCCATGAACACAAAACCCTCATATTCCTTAGAGGCATGCCCCAGGTGCATCTTTCCCCACACATACCCCCACCACTGACACCGTGCACCAGTGACCCTCCTCTGCCCTATTCACCTAAAGAACAATACCCTCATTGTAATTTCAACTACAAACCAACAAACCCCCACAGTTCATCGT
>PVKH010013629.1:0-16783 GCA_004027955.1 Chaetophractus vellerosus
AATAAATCTTTTAAAAAAATTAATTTCTCTGCACTCAATTCTAAAATGCAAATACTCCCCAAAAGAGCCACAACTGAAGGCAATACACCAAATTGATCCTGGCTTGTTAAACACTTTTTCTTGATAAAATTCCTGAGGAAGATTGGGAATTAGGAAGTGGAGGGAAAGTAAAGGAAACATTGTGGCTTCTGGACTGAAACCATATTGTAGCTGGAAAACCTTTAATGTACACCTCAAATCTGTGGAAACATGAACACAATTGCTTGGGCAACGATAATGCCTTTTTTATCTGACGTCTTTTAGCCCACAACATATAGACTCCAAATGCATGTAATTTCCACATGATATCCTGGGCTTAGAACTATTTGATCATAACTTATTTCACACTATGAATTAGCTTATAGTTGTGTTTGCTTGGAAGTCAAGTTAACCATAAACATCTAAGTTAAAATAGATGCATGTAAATTGGAACAATCTTTTGGAAAGGCAATATCTATTAAAAATTTAAATGTGCATACTCTTTGATCTAGCAATCCTACTTCTTGGAAAATTTCCATAGAAACACTCCCACAGACATGCAAGGGTTTGTATAAGGATTTTTACTTAAACACTGTTTTTAGTAGAGAATAATTAGAAACAATTCAAATGTCCTTCATTAGGGGGTTGGTTAAATAAGTCATGCAACAGTCAGAAAACCGAATACCAAGAAACTTAAAAAGAATGAGGTGATACTGTAGTTACTGTTACAGAAAGATGTCAAAGCTATGCTGTTACAAGGGAAAAAAAACAAGTACAATACAACATACACAGGATAAGCTTGTGTCTTCCTGTATATGCCTGTATAGTTTCAGAAAATGTTTGAAAGGGCATACACTAAATTATAAGTGCTATTCATCTTTGGGGAGTGGGGAACTTCTACTTTTAAAATTTTATTATTTCTGTGCTGTTTGAATGTTCAATAACATGTAGTACTTTTTCAATAATTAAAAAAATATTTTAAAATATACCCTGTTGAGATGTGGGCATAGTTTTTGGTCATGACCCCTCCTCACCAGGGGAATGCACATCTTGTTCCACCTACAGTGCTGGTTCTGCATCTGTGTCCTCTTTCTGATCTCTTCCCCTCCTGTTGTGAGAGGTGCTTTGGACACAAAGTCTTCTTGCTGACTCACTACCAGTGCCTCAGTCCTTGGGGATTGGGTGCCTTTGCTTCAAATCTTTTCAAACTTCTTCACATAACCTTTTCCCTGTTCCTCAATCTTTGTGTTTTCTCTCCCTCCTGTAGCTTCCACAGCTATGCTCTAATATGCTCTTTGCTCTATTCTTGTTTTGGTTTGCCACAGGCTGCTAATATAATATACCAGAAATGTGTTCGCTTTTATAAAGGGAATTTACTAGGGTAAAAGCTGTGAACATGTCCAGATCAAGGCATCATCTGAGATGCTTTCTCACCAAAGTTCAGCTTTTGGTGATCCTGGTACTCCTGCCACATAGCAAGGCACATGCTTTCTCTTCCAGGCTCACTTTCTTACTGAGCTCAGCTGTGGGTGATCAGGCACATGGCTTGTCTCTTCCTGGGCCTCATCTCTTCAGCTTTGGGCTACTCTGTTGATTCAGCCTCCGGCCTCTCAGCCTCTCAGGGTTTCTCTGTGGCTGTAGGTGATTCTGGAGTCCTCCCTCATGTGGCAGAGTTAAAATGGCAGCTCTCTTTCACTCTGAGTGTTCTGTTTATATAAGACTCCAGTAAAATGATTAGGACCCACCCTGGGCCCTACAATCTAATCAAAGACCTTTAACTGAAAGCAGTTTCATATTATTGATGAATTCCAAAAGAAATATTGGATTATGTTCGTAAGCTGGTCTTTTCCTCTGGGCATATTAGAGTGTATTGGATTCAGAGGTTCTACTTTTACTTGATTAAATAATGACTAAGGCTTTGATTGGGCCACATCAGAAGGACGTTGAGTCCCCGCCCCCTTGGTGGGCAGGGACTCACAGAGAAACCGCATGGCAGAGAAGGGAGGTTGGAGTTTTGAGGTGGAGCCCGGGGAAGTAAGCACACAGAAGAGCTTGGTTGTGAGGAAGGAGAGAAGGCCCCTAGAAAATAGATGCCTGATAGTCTATAGCTGGTCTTGTGGAGAGAACAAGCAGCTGAGCCAGGAGAGAATCAAGCCCTGGGGAGAGAGACAAAGCCTAGAGAGCCTGACCATGGAGCCTTAAGAGGAAGAGGAAGGGTGGATGATGGCAGCCATCTTGCTCCAACATGTGGCCATAGGTTGGTGAGGGAAGTAACTTATGCTTTATGGCCTGGTAACTGTAAGCTTCTACCCCAAATAAATACCCTTTAAAAAGCCAACAGATTTCTGGTATTTTGCATCAGCACCCCTTTGGCTGACAATACAGATTTAATACAGAGACTGGGCTCAGAACCCAGCATCTTCACTTCCTAGTTGTGTGACTTTGGAATAAGTTGTTTAGCCTCTTTGAGCCTCAGTTTCCTCATCTTTAAAATGGGGGAGAATAATGGTATCCACCCAGCATCCACCCAGCAGTACTGAGGATTAAAGATGATATATGTGAAAAAAACTATTCCAGAACCCGACACAGAGCAAATGCTTAATAAATGTCAGCTTGAAAGTGGCAAAGAGCAAATGCTAAAGATAGAAAGCCCACCTCAATGTTTCTCTATTAACTCTTTTCTGGCCAGATAATTCAGTTCAACTTTGCCTTATTTTTAAACTAATTGTTCATTCATAGTCTTACTTCTGTGTGAATGGAAATATCCTAAGTTTAGAGTGAAACACAGGAGTTCACATGACTCTTTGACTATTACATCAAATGAAGAGAAATGTGAGAATGATTCTGCCTTTCTTTATGGATAGCAACACTATTCAGATTTTCATTATGAAAATGGGCACTTTCTCAGCAGACAGCATTTTTCTCTGAAGTTTGTGAGAGACATGGTTGTTTGGTTGTTTTGTTTTGCTTTTCTCTCCTACTACCATAAATGCACATTAGTGGAACTTTACTAGCAACAGATAAACCTTACAGAGATGTTGGCCCAGTTTTATAGTGAAATGAATAATTCAAAGCTTGTGCAGACCCCAAATTCCAGGCTTAAATTGTTAATGGATCTACCAGTGTGACACATTGATGCAGAGTTGCATCAGAATATAAAACTACTAAATATTTATAGTCACTCTATTCAATTACTGAGTGGTTTCACTTGCCCAATCTAATAACTTGAGCTGTATAGGCAGCACTTTTTTCCTTTGCAGGAATATTCTTCAATCTCCCAAACAGTTAAGTAAGCTGTTTAGGACTAGAACTTGTAAAACTCATGCCAAATGGTAGAACCAAAAGATTTATTGAAATGGATGCTATATTAAGGAAAAATCTATTGTTGGGTCATAAGATCTATGAAAATTAGTTTAAAGCTAGCCATTACAGTAGATCTCCAGTATCACTGATATGGATTCGTTTTATTCAGAGTAAATAATCTGAGAGGATTTACATAATTTTTTCTTGTCAGGGATTTCTTGTCACTGCATTTTAGACTCTTCTATAAATCTCGTCTTATGGGGGTGACTAACACTTAAATTAGACATTAATCTGATTATATTAGGCTTTTTATAATATGCATACTTTGATGTGTTTTTTTTCCTTGTTTATTTTTGTTTTTGTTTTTGAGACACAATTAACATATAGTAGACTTTGGCACACAATGTCAGCTCTCCTCCCAGATGCCTTCTGTATTAGGTAGGGTTCAATTAGAGAAGTAGAACCATGATATATATATATATATATATATATATATATACACACACGCACATATATATATTTATATATAGCAAATCGCGTATATATGATATCACACATCAGGGATTTCACCTACTGCAATAATAGGGCTGGTTAAATAGCCTCTGTAGATTGTCTTTGTATGTGATGGTGGATCTTGAAGTCTGTAGGGCATGCAGTTAGGAAGGGAAGATGAACATAAAGTGGGGAGAAAAGGACATGCTGGACTCCACAAGCATGAGCTGGAACTTACCAAGACAAACTGGAACCTATTTCAGTTCTCACTGCCTCTAACCTTGGTGATGTGGTTGTCCTGCAGGAGAAGCTGGTGTTCTTCACATGGAGCTAACCACGCACTTGACCTAGGAGTAGAAGATCCAGGGGAAGGTAGGTAGAATGGTCTTAGGCCTGGAGGCTGCCCAATATCAATGAGCAAAAACATATTTGAGCTACAAAAATATATTTTCTGGCCCACCTTAACCAGAAACTTTGGTGGACAGGAATTCTGGGAAATGTGTTTCAGCCTAGCAAGATTGACACATTACAAGTCCACCGCATCCTTGTGCATCCTTGGATCCCTTTTCACCATTGATTTGTGTGTGTGTGTGTGTGTGTGTGCACGCGCGCGCCTGTCCTCTCTGCCTGGTTTCAGCACACTTTTGCTTCTAACAGCCAGCACAACCAGTTATTTTTTTGGAGGCAAGTTCCGAGGCTGCTGGAGCTGCTTTGTCTGGAAGTGTCTGGGAGTTTACTTCGCTCTAGAGCAGCCTTGACCAATGAGTGACTACCCCAGTGTATCAATCTCTGATTTAGCATATAGTAACTGAGATCTCTACTTTGGATCTAAGTTTCCCCATATAAAATTATTTTCTGGCATTTCAAATTGTTCAGTGACTGAATCCCTCTTCCCCCAAGTCTTGTTTTTCCTATGACAAAGGTCCCTGAAAATAAACCGCTTTGCTTCTCTGAGACCCGTCACACCTCTTTATTGAAGGCTTGACCTACATCTGTTTTGAGCGACATCCCAGATCCTAGATCCTTCATCCTTTTCTTGTGAACCGGTTATCCAGGTCTGGATTCATCATCAGACAATACTTATCACATGCCCTTTCCAAGAATATCAATTCTGACCTTTGCTCATAAGTCCTGACCCTTTGAACAACCAGCAGGTTTTCTGGATCTGCTTGCCTGACCCTTCCCTAGACTGGTCCATCTTGCCTCTGCCTAAGCCCTATTTCTGACAAAAGAGGATGAATCAACAAATTTAAAATCATTGATGAGTAAATAAACATGGAAGCCAAGGATTGAAGATCAAGAATGAAGACAGAAAGAACTATTCATTGACTCTATAGTATTTGAGATATTGTTCTAGGTGATGGAGATATTTCAATGAAATAGCCAAAGTTCCTGCCTTCATAGAGATTACATTCTCATAGGGGAGAGAGACAATATCAAAACCTAAATAAATATATAACATACCAGGTAGTAATAAATACTCAGAAAAAAAGCAAGATAAGGGGATAGCGAATGATGGTGAGGGTGTGTTATTGAGAGAAGGCGATCTAGAAAGGTCCTCTCTGATGGGGTCACATTTGAGCAGAACCCTGAAGGAAAGAAAGAAATAAACCATGTAGGTATTTTGGGAAGTGCCTTTCATGCAGGTAGAATAGTGATGTGAAGGCCCATAAGCGTTCAAGAAGAAGCAGGGAATTATAGCAGCCTATAGTATTGATCATTAGGTATCCTTCTAAGCACTTTATATATGTTTTCTCTTCTAATTCTAAAATGTTAAGGTTACAATTAATGTTCCTCTAAACATTTAAATACATGAGCATTTTTCTTCATTTATTTGAATCATTTCCATAGGATAAATTCCCAGGAGTAGAATAGAATTTCAAGTCAAAGGATATGGGTGTTTTTATGGCTCTTAATGTTATCAGCTTGCCTTCCTGAAGGACTGGACCAACAATTTGCATTGCCACCAGCAAAGTCCAAGCACAATGTTTATCACCAAAATATCTTAGTGGATCTTTTTCCATGTGGCTTCCCAATATTCCTTCCCTCCTATTCTGGTAAGAGAGCTCCAGTTTTCCTTGGGGAACTCCCCCACCTCCAAGTTCATGTGGTTTGTAGGGAGCTGACTTGATTCCAGGATCTAGAGGTGAGCATGTGACCTGGATCTGAGCCAATCAGCTTATCATTTCCCATCCCTGGTCCCAGTGGTTGTTTCAAGGATGGGCATGTAACATAATCAGAAGTAATCCTGGGTACTTGCATCCTCTTTTTCCTTCCCCGAGAATATGATGTATATCTTGCTACCATATCCAAAGAGCCTGCATGAGAGTGCAGCCAAAGCAGAAGAAATCAGAGCCAAGAGAGGGGAAGAGAAAACCCTGGCAGCATTGCTTGAGCCTTTGATTCCCGCTGTGCTTGATTCATCCTTGAGCTTGCCAGTTACATTCTTTTTGCCCAATCCAGTTTCAAATGGGTATTCTGTAATTTGAAGCCAAAAGATTTCAGAATTATACAATATCTGCACACTATAGTTGTACTTGGTGGTTCCCAAAGTGGTTCACATTTGTCTGCTTATAATTTTATTCTCACAGAAACTCTCTGTGATAAGCATAGAAGATGCTATTGTGCAATTTCAAAGGCGAAACACCTGGGGTAGTGGAGTGGTGTGATTATGAGCCAGTTTAGCAGTCAAATTAGACCTGCTACCTCCTCCCTATGGGACCTGGGGAAAGCTACCAGCTTCTCTGAATCCTAGATTTCTTGTTTGTAAAACTGGGGAAATAATGATGACCAAAGAGATTTTTCAGTAGATTAGATGAGATGGTGATTTTGAAGTGCTTAGTGAAGAGCCTGGCCATAGCAGGTGATCAGAAAAGGATACCTAATATTATAATTAATGCAAGATCTCCAAGCTGGGAGATGGCAGTCCTGTGATCCAAACCAGGCCATTCCCCAATGTTTCTTATACCACACATCACTGTCTCTCATATATCATGGGCTGAGGACTCACAGATCACCACTTGCTTCTGTGAATGCTTGAGTTATGAATTTTGGGAGCTTTGGAGCAGTAGAGAAGTGTTTCAGTGCCTTTCAGGAGCAAGGTAAGAACAAAGTTCACCTTGGAGGTACATAGGTCTGCTGTTCTTTTGGAGTCCTCCAGCTCCTTCCCAAACTGGTTTTAAACCATGAGTTCTGATTTACAGAGATATTGAAGACTATTCCTAGAAAACACATATAAAGATTAACTGAATCCACAATGTGACATGGGGGAAATGTATCAAATACCGGGATATTTGCTACTTTCACATTGAATAGAAGATGGCAAAAGTAACAGGGCTCTTCCTGAAGTTGCTGACCTCATTTATCTTTCCTTTAATATGACAGAAATGTTGACATGCAAACTGAGTAGCTGGAACAACTGCCAAATATTTTAAGTGCTTGTTGCCTCACTTGAAATGGATGGATAATTGTATCATAGGCCTATGCATTAGAAGAGACAGGAGGTATTTTCATGGGCCTGCTTTTGTGTCTCTATCTGTTTTCTTCTGGTTTTTGCCCAAGAAACTCATTAAGTTTTGTGTTTAATGATCTGATTGAAGCACCTACATACCCAACTCGTTACCATAGTTATTGACTTTCCATTTCCAAGACACTAATCACCCCTCCCAATCGTGAGACATTAGCCCACCCAGTGCATCTTGAGCCCAGAAGGAAAATGATTGTATGCCCTAAACTTAAGGAAAGCAATGAATAGGGTTGAACCTGCAGCATTCAGGTGCTTTGTTATGACATAGCGTATACACGGGCAGTGCAGAGGAGGCAACCGCATTATGAATATGATAATGCCTAATTTTGTTATCGCAATAATTGCATTTTCATTCTGCCACTGCTAATCTTCTTGCTTTACTAGTCTTGTTTAAAGTGTCAAAAAAACAACAACCCAAGACTATATAAATGCCAATTTTATTATTAAGTATTTATGAAGTTTCTCCTTAGGAAAACCAGTCTCCAGGGGCCCTTGGGGAAACATAATATGCATGGGGGTTATTCACGATTTTGCTGCCTTCGCTACCTGGAGAAGGTATATTTAAAGCTATTGAATTTCTTAGTATTTTAATAGTCATCTGTTAGCATCCATATCGTCTATATTGTTTTTTAATATTGGCATTATTATCTGGCAAGACTCATTGGAATTCCTTCTAAAACCCAAATATTCAGAAACTCGATTGCCTAAACTTTGTTTAGAAGATGTCATTGATGGCAGCTAAATTTAGAAGCAAAGCAGCAATGCACTGGGTGACTGTTCTCTTATGATAATTTATAGGCGAAGAGCAGTCACCAAATTATTCTCCATTTCAGAGATTTATTTATCTATTGTAAGCAAAAGAGATACACAGCTATCTAAATACCATCTCTCTGCACTAAATGTGACAAGATGTGTTTCCACTGAGCCCCATGAGGCTTGGTTGAAAGCATAGATGGAACTGCTGAACCATGCTTCGCTGTTCTATGCACTGCACATCAGGACTGTGGCATGGACGACTGATTGTCTAAACGCCTTCTGCTTGGAGGCAGGACTTTATAGTTAAGTCTCTTCATTCTGCCCTTGCAGGTGAGGATTTCAGCATAAAGGATGGTTTGTGTACTCGCCTTAAATTCTTTTTGGTTCTTCTTGTTTTATGACCACAGTGTTTCACTGCAGATTTTCTCCTGTTCCAATGCCTTCTATTTTTCATTTATCATGCTGGCAGTTTAATAGAATTGCAAGCCTGGCAGATGGTGCTGGGATGTCCTTTCCCACACAATGCTAAGGAGCTTTAACCCTATCAGGGAGTCTCTTGACACACCATGGCAAGAAATGGTGCTAACAATCCTGGAGTGACAAAGCAACAAACAGAAGGAGAGTAAACATGTACACACATCAACTTCATACAGCTTTATCTTCATTGTTTCTGACAATGTTTATGAAGTGTGGTTCATAGAATCCTTTCTGGGGGGATCAATATGTAGGAGATGCCCTTAGTTAAGTCAATAAGTCATACAGAGGGGATGAACTTAATTTTCTGTAAATAACTTAGTAGAGCACAGGTAATCTTCTAACTCATAGCAAGAAAAGTAGGACCTAGCAAGGCAGAATGAGTGTGGAAAAGGTTATAGCCTAATCAAATAAAAATAAAATTTTAAAATTATCACTCACGAGAGCTTACTTTTTGCTACACACAATTTTAAGTGCCTTACACACATTATTTAATTTAATCCGCTTGGCAATCTTCTTGGGTAATGATAATAAATATTTGCTGAGCTTTACTAGTTGCCAGGTATCATGCTAAACACTTTACAGGCATTAGCTCATTTATTCTTCTCAATGATTTTACCTCTTAAATATTTCTCCAATATGTCCAGTCCTGCCACTCTACTGCCACCACCCTAGGTTAGGCCATAAATAGTATTTTTAAACTTAAAAAAAAAAGTTTACAGTAAAGATCACAATCGAATAAGGAAGACATGTCTTAAGTGTACATGTAAATACTCCACATGGGCACAACCCAGATGGGGATAGGGAACTTTTCTAGTGCTCTAGAGGGCTCCCTCCTGAGCCCTTCCCATTAATCCTCTCCAAAGGAAACCATTATTCTGATTTCTATCACTGTAGAACAATTTTACCTGTTCTTGAACTTCATCCAAATGGAATCATACTCTTACGTATTCTAGGACTTGGCTTCTTTTTTTTAATATATAAAAAAGATCATTTATTTGCCACATATAACAATAATGTCATTCAATTATAAGAGGAAGGTTTGTTTTTAAATGTTAGGGTTTGTAGAGTTAGAGGAAAATAGAGTTTACAAGAGTCTTAACATCATGTTTTGAATAAGATACTATAATTCATAAGGATTGGGCAGAATCTAGCAATACCCTTTACTGCATATATTTTCAAAAGTTGTAACCTGGACCAGGTCAGCTGTATGTTGTACCAAATTCCAGTGATGATAATTGCATAGGTGTGGCTCTTTTTTAAAATGGCAGCATTGTGCTTCAATCAAATTTTGTTGAAATTGTGTCTTCATGAGTATAGGTGAGAGCTAATAGCACCTTTTGTTGGGAATTAAAGGCACAGTGTGAAGTCAGACTATTTTGGCATACGAGCTTAAGCCAATTACATTTATGCTTGCTGTGGTGCCCTGCTTCAGCTTAAGGAGGTGTGTCCAGGCCAGCCCGTTATACCTCTGTTACAATTAAACAGTCCTGAACCCTAGTAATTTATTACAGTTCCACTTCTGACTGTGCAAAATCCCATTCCTTTCATTTTCAGTTGTGCTGTGGAGAGGAATTATTCCTTAAAAGATTTCAAAAGCTGAAAATGTTAGTTCTCTGAAGAAAACTCAATCGTGGCTTCAAGAGGAAGGGTCAGAGTAGTCTCCTCAAAGGGGCTTCTTGGACTACAGCCTTCTTAAAACAGCCCCACACAAGAATAAAAAACAGAAAAGAAGCAATTCAAAAAGCAACAAAAACAGAAAACAAACAAACAACCCAGCCCCACATCAGCCTGATGGATTGGGGGAAAGGGAGGGAAGGTGCAGAAAATTGGCATTGTTAAACAGGTATTTAAGTGACTCCCTCAAGTCTAAGAAACCTTGGGCTTCAAAGTTTCTGAAAGATTGACTAAATTTATAAAAGACGTTGGTTTGGCACTGGGCTTTCCCCACCTTTGTTTCAGTTATTAAAGTCCACTTTGTGTGTAGGAATAGTACATCCCTCATTCAGTCTTTACGATGGTATTCTTCTGGTAGTGAGGTTTTTTAGCTGTTACCCATATGTTTAAAGCCAGCATGATCGCAAAAAGGATATGAATTGCAAGATCATCAAAGTTGTTACTATTCTTTTTGCACAGATGTACGAAGAGCAGCTCCAAGTCAGAGCACTCATGGCGCCCGAGTCCCTCGTCTTCCACAGATACTGGAGTTGAGCAAACATACTGGTCACGCTAATGAAAGTGCATAAATTCTGGCAAGATAAGTGATCCTCAAATTTCCTGCAGCACTGTATATGGTACCTGCACCTTGAACTGGGCCCAGCCCAGCCATTAACAGTCTCTCCAGCAGCAGGAACACCTTCTCCAGGAGTTAGATTGAGTACAGACATGGCCAGGTCTATGATCCACTTCTGCAGAGTGAGGACAAATCAAGAAGACGAACATACAGCAAAGTATGGTGCAGCCTGTTTCACGTACCCGTTAAAATGAAAGACACAGAGTAGAAGGAAGATATCTTGAGCTATGAGAATGGGATACTCCAGGTAGGTCAGTATTGGGTAGCCGTAGTAACGCTGGTGCCCAAGGAACACCAGGAACCAAATATTTCAGAGATTGAAACTTTTAAGGAGGCGCCACAATCCAGCTTCGTGTATGTTACATCCTCTTTGTGTTCCGGAGGGTCATGGACTTGGGCACCATCCAGCCTTGGCTTCTTTGTGGAACATAATGTCTATAAGATTCATCCATGTTGTTGTGTAGATCAATAGTTTGGTCTCTTTCATGATTGTGTAGCTTTCCATTTATTTATGCACTTATAATTGTTTCTTGCTTAATTACAGCATTAGCCAGAGGGTTTGCTCCATATTTGGTAAGGGAGATAGACATGTTGAATCTTATAAGCACTGATCTGATCAGTCTGGGGGGTATTTTGGCATGAGAGTCCAATTTAACAATTTCAATTTAACGTATGTTTGTTGTGCATCTAAGACACGGTTCCTGCTCTTTAAGAGTACATGGGAAGTTCTTAGGAAGATAAGTGTATAAATTAATAAATTCCATTCAGTGTGATTGGTTGTACAATAGTAATAGGATGCCAAGTATGGGGAATCACAAAAAGAAGGAAACACTACTCAACTTTCCCTTCCTGGGCTTCGAGTCCATGCTTATTGAGAAACCTTCTATTTACTGATTGGCCTCCAAGATGCCTGGATATCTGGAAGCGGGTCCTAGACAAGAGGCAGAAGCAGATCAGTCAAGAACACTATAGTAACAACAGTACCTTGGCCTTCAGCGTTCACAGATTGGTGTGTCATGTGCTTGGATAGGATGAGTCCATCCTTGAGAAACTGGCCAGTTCCATGTGCACCAAGAGGAGCGAGCTTCTCCACTTCAATGCTGAGAACTTGAACGTAAGCCCTGGTGATCCCACCAAGGTGTTACCGGCAGGTGACACAAGTCTTCCTCTCTCACAGCTCCAGCTCTGCAGCTTCCAACTGTGTTCGGATCACCTCACAAATTAGGCACTCAATGCATATTTTTCAGTTTGACCTGAAAAACAATGAAGTATTGAAAAGTGTTACCTGCTTACTTAGAACAGGTGTTGAAGAGAAGACAAATGGTCAGCTCCTTATTTACATAATATTTTTTCTTTAGTCAATGATGCCAGGTAAATTTGTCTATCTATGAAACTCTCTAATAGTCTCTTATTTTTTCCAGAGTCTGAGAAGACTAGACTCTGACTAGAGTAAGTTTACCAAGTAGAATCATATGAAAAATGAAAATTGCTAGTTGGCTTTATTTGGTATTACATTTTGGTGAGTGAAAAGTTAAATTTTTCCATAAATGTAAATAATTTTGCCTCTGATTTTGGTAGAAATTAAGCAATACATTTTAAAAGTTTGTTTATTGAAGTATTTATAGAAAAGTGCACAAAGCATATGCAGCTTAGCAAATTATAAAGAGAACATACCTGTGCAAAGTTCAGCAGTTACATATATTTCCCATAGAAATTTGTTATTATTGTTGTTTTTCTGCCTTTTCCACTTAAGGTTATTATATGTATGTATACATATACATTTAAATAGAATCTAAATGTTTTTCTTTCAAAAGTTTTCATGTTTGTATATATAATAAGTTGAGCCATTTCTTCTTTTCTTGAGCACTTGACTTTTTACTTTTTTGTTGTTTAGTGCTGTAAAGGGACTCTTTGTACAAATGACTTCTTTCTTTTTCTTTTTCTTTTTCTTTTTGGTTACATATCCCCCTCCTTCTGCTTGCTCTTGCTGTGTTCATTTCTCTGTGTTCTTCTGCGTCTGCTCTGTCTCCCCCTGCTGCTGCGATGCGCTGAGCCAGGTCACTGCGCAGGTAGCTCTGCTCCGTTCGTGGGCGGGTCTGCTTCCGTTCACAGGCGGCTCTGCTTCCATTCACGGGTGGATCTGCTCTGTTTGTGGGTGGCTTGCCCTGCCCGTGGCGGCCTTGCCCTACCCATGGTGGCCCTTTTTTTTTTGCCCTGCCCACGGCAGCTCTGCTCTACCCACGGCGGCCTGCCCTTCTCAAGGCGGTCTGCCCGCTTTGGAGAGGTCCTCGGGAACCGAACCTGGGGCCTTCCATGTGGTGAACCGGCGCCCTATCCACTGGGCCACAGCCGGCCCCCTGACTTCTTTCTTTTGAGCTATTTTCTTAGAACTTGAAATTAACAATTAAAAAAATCATGAATTGTTTTAAGACTCTTTTTTTTACTCAATTTCAGATTGCTTGTCAGAGCATCAGTGTATTGTACCTTGAGAAATACTTATAAGTATTTGTACATTAATGCTAAACATCAGGCTTTAATAATTTTAACTTATTGTAGCTCATTTAATGGGAGTTTATAAGAGACTTGATAGGGTTTTGCTCCATCTGTTTTCTTCCTATGAGTTGGCTAATAAAACTTTGGCAATTAATTCAGGGACATCATCTCACTGTACTTAAGATTTTAGAAGCATATATGTAGTATTTAGTTATCTGGATTTAAAATTAAAGCAAAATAATTTTGGATTTTCATGAAAAAAATCCCAGTGATTATTTTAGTTTGGGAAAGAGTTTGAACTGTGACATGCTTAAGTTGCAATTCATTAAGCATCTACTTTGTGGGTTGGTTAGTTTTGTTGGCATGAGAAGAGGGTCCTGCTAAACCTGAGAATCTCATTTAGCCCTTTAAAAAGCAGAGAGTAACAAGCTACAAAAAAGGAAAGTTTGCTGGAACCTCTCTTGCTGGTATGGTTGTTAATGTCCCGTGGCCAAGGAAGGAGCAAGCATGGACATCAGTGTTGGCTGAGAACAACAGTCTCATCCTTTTTAGAAAGAAAAAGTTAACCGAAAGCTGAGGCCTCTAATAAAGGATGGAAAACAGGTGTGAGTAGGAGTTAGTCACTTGGGTATAGAGACTTTGAATCGAGTTGCCCACAAGTTATCTTGACTAGTTTTATAGAGTGGACCAATCTTCTGACATGAGTTAAAACAAATGGCTTCTTGGGAGGGAGCATCGTTTAACAGTAGAGAGCATACAGGCTTTGGAGACAGACAGAGC
This sequence comes from Chaetophractus vellerosus, assembly GCA_004027955.1. Classification (NCBI taxonomy): domain Eukaryota; kingdom Metazoa; phylum Chordata; class Mammalia; order Cingulata; family Chlamyphoridae; genus Chaetophractus; species Chaetophractus vellerosus. The sequence continues at coordinate 14,136 of PVKH010013629.1, forward strand.
TGAATTTGACCCTGCCTTTTTCAGTTACTAGTTATGTGACCTTGGAGAAGTTCCTTAGCTTTCTAAATCTTAGTTTCAGAGTCTGAAAAATGAAAATAAAGTCTACCTCAAAGAATAGTTGTCAAATTAAAATGAGATAAGGTATATAATGCCCCAACATACCACACGTGCTGTGTGTGTTAGGTATTGTTATTTTTTCCATGGATAAACATAGACTCGTGGCTTTAAGGAGATAGTGAGGGCTGCCCAAAATGGGGTAGTAAAGGAGAGTACATTGCTTCTCTATTTTGCCAAGGTGGTTTTAGAAGGGGAAATAAGCCTAGCTTTCCTCCCTGCTGTTTGCAGAGCTTTTAGATAGTTTCCATAAGCAGGTGGCAGAGATCTTAGCTGGGATTACCAACTGATAAAAAACTTAGAGCCATGACTTTTTTTTCTATCTTTAAAAAGTCCAATTGTGTCCTTGAGATGTTTTCTTTTAAGCAGGTCATAGGGCAATAGAAACTAAATATAACCTAAAATAAAAGCTTTTCACAGATTTTTTTTTTTTTACAAATAAGATTTTAGAAAGCCATGAATGTCCCCACGGGTTTGCAGCCTGCTAAAACCTTAGAGGAGTGCACGAGGATATCATTATGTTATTTGCAGAGAAAGGAACATCACCTAGTACATACACCTGAGCTCTGCACAGTGTAGTCACTGGATAAATGTGCCTGGCTTCATGACTTTTGTGAAAAATACCTTGTGGATTCTACCTCTAATACCATGGTGCTAATCCAAATCATTTTCTTTCTCGGATGCAAACCAAAAAATTATAATCCATGTTTAATCCCTCATTCAAGGTAAATTATTAGGTATAGGTAGGCATGATAGGTCTTGCAAATGTCAAATGAATTCTGTCATGCCAGGTGGTTCTGGGAGTGATGGATGGAGGAGTGGATTTATTTTCAGGATATCTTTTAGCCGCCCATGGAGTGTTACTGGACTTGTTCTATAGGAGCCATATCCTCTGCTTTCTGACTTTTGATGTGCAGATAGAAGCCAGTTCTGGATTCCTTTGGGAGACAGCGTGCAGTTCTCATGGGACCAAAAGTGTCACCTGAATAATGTGTCTAGACACAGTTCTTCACAAAATGGGAAGCCCAATCTACAGGCTGAATCTCAGATCCTCCCTACAATATGGCACTGTGGAATTGCCATGTGCTGTCCAGGTCACATTTTCCTGATCTCCTTCCTCATTGATTAGAAGTAAAGAGATGAAGGAGAATGCAATTAGCCAAGGGCATGAGAAGCACCTCCAAAACTAACTCTTAAAAATTTAGAATGTTATGAGTAATAAAATGAACACGTAGATTTTTTTTTAAAAAAAAGAGTCCCACATTCCTATTCTTGCTTTTTCAAAATACTGTGAATTGTTTTCAAAACTCTAAGAAAATTTTGCCTCTGTTATAATATTTATAATAAGCCATACATTTAAATTTTTCTACAATAATCTAAGAACTATAGACCCATAAAGATTCTTAAGTAGTCAGTCCAATCTAATATATTTATATTATATGTTCTACTCTGCATTAGCCACATTGTGGTTGAATGTAAGCTCCATGAGGGTAATCAGTTTGCCCAGTTTAGGCAAAATAACTGCATAAAACAGTCCCTGGTAGACACTAGACTTTTAATGTAAATTTATTGAATGAGTTAATAAATAAATAAATAAATATATATATATATTTAAAAAGACACTCTGGTATATTAAATTATGTACCCCAGTTTAGACATGTTCTAAATGCTAATATACATTCTTGTGTGAACCCATTGTAAATAGAATTTCTTGAAGATTTTTTTTTTTATTTAAGGTGTGGCCAAACTAAATGAGTTGAGTCTTAATCCAGGTTACAGGAATCCTTTTAAAGCGAAAGAAACCAGTAGCCAGTGTGAGAGAAAGCCACAGGGAGGAGCCAGAAAACTAGAAGTCAAGACGGGAAAGGAGTACATCACCATGTGATATGAAGCAGAGATGCAAGCTAAGGGATCCCAAAGACTTCTGGCTGCCTGCACCAGAATGTTACTAAGACTTTGGGGAAAAAGCATCGCTTTGCTGGTGCTTCAATTTTGGACTTCTCCTAGCCTCAAAACTGTAAGCCAGTAAATTCCCATGGTTTAAGCCAACCCATTGAATAGTATTTGTCATAGCCACCTGGCAGACTGAGGCAGATACTACCTTATTGAGTCATCTCCAAGCCAACTTCAGTTCCCCGTTATATCTAGGAGTTTTTTTAAAAAAGTTTCCAAGGCTTTCAGGAATCAACAGTGGGCATGATCTATGAGATTTATCACCTTAGCAAAGAAAACCAAAATCTAGAAATAGTTGGGCATCATGGATTTTGTCCTCTGACTCTGGTCAGGACCTAAACCTCTCCTGCTTTCTCTCATCTTAAAAATATTTAGGAAAGAAGATATCTAGCATTCCCTAGAAACTTGTTTCAAGTTAAAATTATTTTCTCCCATGTCTATCCTAAAACTATACTTCTATATGCATTTAAAAAATTATTTTATTTATTCCACTCCCTGCCCTTGCTACTTATGCTTGCTGTCTGCTTTCTGTGTCCATTTGCTGCATGTTCTTCTGTGTCTGCTTGTCTTCTCTTCTCATG
>PVKH010013630.1:0-16783 GCA_004027955.1 Chaetophractus vellerosus
AAAAAAAAAAAAAAAAAAAAAAAAAAAAGAAAGCAAATTTAATCTCAGCACTGTTAAAGAACACCACTTAATTTGAAACATGAAAAGGGGATGTAGGCCTGTAGAATCATTGTCATTCATCTGCTGCCAAATAGCTGTTTTGGTGGGGCACCAGATACCCTAGTGGCTGAATTCTGAAGATAAATCAGACCTTTGGTCTCCTATTATCTGCTGTCTAAGAAACTCCATAAGGTATCTTCCTACATAGCAATGGTTAACTGCTCTTTAAGGACACTCTCACTGCTCCATCAATAAAAGATGGAATATTATAATTGGAGACTGTTAGCATGCCTCTGAATGTTTGTTTAATGTCTTCGTAACTAGAGCATAAGGATCACAAGGGCAGGAGCTGTTGCTACTTCACTCACCATGTTTTCCTCAGTGCTATCGCAGTACAGTCACTATGCCTTGAATAGATGTCTGCTCGCAGGTAAGAATGTGCACGGTGAATCTTAGATTCATCTGCCGTGCACTTTTCCTAGTCCCATGTAATAAGATCTCGTATCCTGAACTTGGGAAGAAGCACCTGTTCTTTCCATTGGCTAAAGGAATGCCCAAGTGAAGGACTAGGGGTTACGGCTAGGTTCACAACTTAGGTTTGGCTCCAAAGCCTTTGGCTTTCCATGCTTCCAGCATGGAAGAAAAGGGAAGGAAGAGAGGGAAGAGAAGGCACGGGAGGGAGAGGAGAGAAGTTTAGGAGAATAATATGCTTTCATAATATTTAGTGCAAACAATAACTCTGACTTAATGCAAACAATAACCCTAGTAAGTAGAAAAATTTATATTTTCTTCATTCAGTCAGATAGTTAACAAATGTTCATTGATTACCTATTATGTGCATGCTTGGTGTTATGTACTTGGATATTAAATTGAGGAAAATCACCCATTGTCTCTACTCACATGGAGCCTAGACTTGAGTGGAGGACATACATATTAATCAAATAATCATCCAAAATTAATAAAAATTGCCATTGTAGTAACCATTAAAATGGAAAGATGATTGAGCTGAAATCTAAAGGTTGTGTCCCAAAGGCAAGAAAGGCTGATTGAGCTGAGATTTAAGGATTAACGAAATGGAAGTGGTTAAGCATTCCAGCAAAAGAGAGGGAGAGAAGCATTCCTGGAAAAGAGAACAGCATGTGTGCAGATCCCAGTAGAAGTGAGCCAGAAATGAGGACTTCCTTTTCTCTTCTCTGGAAGAGTTTGTGTAAGATTGCTGTTATTGCTTCCTTAAATCTTTGGAGAAATTCATTGTTGAAGCCAGTGGGTGTAGGGATATCTTTGTGAGAGAGATTTTAATGATAGATTCAACATTGTTAATAAATTTGGGAGTATTCAGATTGTCTACTTCATGCATCACTTTTGGTAAAGTGTGTTTTCTAAGAAATTTGTAAAATTTCTTGTAAATCTTCAAATGTATTGACATGAATTAATTCATAATATTTTCTTATCTTTTTAATAATTAAGATATATTAATCAAATATAATCCTGCAGTCAAAAATTTTGCTTTCTTTTTTTTTTAATCCTTCTTGCAAAGAGTATATAAATTTTATTGGCCTTTTTTTTTTTTTTAAAAAAGAGCTTTTGGTTCTGTTGATATTTTCCATCACCTTTTTATTTTTATTACATTAGGTGTCTGCTCCATGGATCATGCATTTCAGTGTCAATTATTTTCTTTTTGAGCATATTTCCTTATCTCTGTTTGTTCTATTTATTTTTAATTAGCAATGCGTATGAAAGATGTATAAATAAATTTAGAGCTAGAGTGACATTATCTTCCTTCAGAGAGAGTTGACGTTTACTCCTGATAGGTGTCTAGGTTCACTAGCTGTTTCCAATCATATTAATCCAATTTTTAAAATTCAGCTGATGCTAGCTTGGGTCCATTTCCAGATCATCGTTACTCCCAAAGTCCCAAGCCAAAATGTAACGATCAAGCACCTCTCTCCCACAGCGTTCCCCTAACCCTATGCACTTGGACTTGTTGTCTCTTGCCTACGTAGCTCCAAATATTGGACTTGTCTTTCTGGCCTTTCCTTTTTCTCCCAAATCTTAGACACTTAATTTTCCCCTGCCTTTGAGATTTTTTTTGTTTTGTTTTTGTCCAGCTTTTCTAGATGCCTCAGTTGGAAAGTTAGTTTAATGTCCTCACCTATCATTACTGAAAGTGAAAGTTCTAAGGTCCATTTTTATGATCTTCTCAATGGTTTAAAAATAACCATCTTTATTGGTTATTCCTCCTGGTATAATGTGTGCTTCTCCTGCCATCGATAATTATCACAATATTTCTATGTTACAAATAATTTCGGATTCACTAGAATTAAAATTTCTTGCTCCAAGCCTTTATCAAATCATAATTAGAATACAAGCTCCATGAGTGCATGGAACTTTGTTCAATGATGTTTACCCAGCACCTCAAATAGTGCCTGGCACTTAGTAAGCTCTCAATAAATATTTTTATAATAAATGAATTAAAGGAGTGGAGTCAGATCTTAGGCATCCAAGTTGAGGATCCAGAAGTCTTTGTTAATCTTCTTAATGGTGGTTGAGTATTCCCTTTGCAAATATATAATTGGATGTAGCCTGAAGGGATATTTACATGACAGGCTGTATAGCATGCTTTCCTTATCTATTTTGGGTGGACATTCTGGATGTTCTTTTCAGGATATGATTCAAGTAACTCCCCTTTACTTTGAGATGTTTACTTGGGCAATAAAATGGTGAAAGAAGAATTGAACCCACAGTGTGGAGATGCTACACCCATTTTATATATAAAATCTAAAATTCTAAATACATAAGTCTAAATATATATGTATATAGTTAAAATATGATTCTGGTGTTTATTATCAATCCTTTCTTGCTAGGCTACTGATGTCTCTCTCAGCTAGGATTGACGGTATCTCGAGCCTGGTTCAATCTCTATCTTTTCCTCTCATTGCTTTGCTCTGTGCCCTAGAATCCCACAAAGTCCAAACTGATGAATCCCAGGCATCAGGTACAGTTGCAGATAAGCTAAAAGATGAGAGTTCTTCTGTCTAAAAACTGCTCCAAAGTTATAAGCTTTCTTCTTTGGCAATATATAGCTCAATATTTATTATAAACTCCATTGCTATTCCTATATACAATAAAAGGTCTGTTGAAAATTCCTACAGCTTTCCTGTACTAGCTCCTCTGAATAGAAGTGCGCAGCTCTAGTGGGAGAGTTTGAGAGTCCTTCACACATTTAGACAGAAAACCTAAATTGTAAAAGCTGCAATTCTTAATAAAGTCGTACTGACAGAAACGTTTTTGAAGGCTCAGGTGAAAATATCATTCTTTTTTAAAAAGTGTTTTGGAGATGAAAGTACATCCACTTATCAAAAGCCCTTTCTTTCAGAGTTGTTTTCTCTAGCCTAGTAAAATGTACCCCCTCCAGTTACATTCTCTGGGGCTAAGATTGGGTTAGCTCGTTGGCTGAAGAATTTTCCTACTCACTATTTCACACCCACTTTAAGCTACTCGGGCACTTGTAAGGTAAGATGCGACTTGAGCACACTGCATAAGATTCCACATTTTGACCCAGCTTGGACTCTAACTACATAATTACAATAGCTAAGGCACAGCTGTGCACTGGTTACCTGAGCCCATGAAGCCAGTGACTCTGCTTATTATAAGCAAATTGATCATGTGATGTTTTCATTGTTGTGAAGAGTGTCAACCTTTGTTGTGAATGTATAAAACCTGGCAATAGCAGTTGTTGCCTCACAGCCAGGATTAATGCTAATGTGGAAAACCTGCTAGAAAAACCCAAGGCAGCAACTAGGCATTGTAAAAGAAACACATATTCTAAATGTCTTTGCATTTGCTCCCCCTGATCAAAGACTGGGGCTCTGACTACCATAACAGCTTGGTGGCCTCCTCTCTTGATTTTCACCTCTCTTGATTTTTGAGCATATAATGAGTGCCTCTTGCCAGTCATGGTGAAGCAAGTATCACCACTGCTTTGGCCAGGGCCTCTGTGCATATCTGGTATAGTAGGAGCAGTGTAAGAAAGTGCTTTAAAGAATGGGCTCTGAGGTCACAATGCTGGGTGCCAGTTCTACCTCTCCCTATTCAAGCTTTCAAACCTCCAACAAGTTACGGAACATACCCGAGCACCAGCTTTCTTATTGTCAAAATGGTCATAATATTACCTAACTTGATAGATGAGGTCATCTGTATTTAGCATTTAACACAATGACTGACACATAGGGAGCTCTCAATATCAAAAGTGTTGTTTTTATAGATAATCTGTTCTCTTTATAAAACTGGATTTACTTTAAATGATTTAAGTAACTCAACGCTGTTATATTAACTAAGAAGCTGCTTAGTCTTGAGTTTGTTTGTTTTTTAGATAAAAATCTTTGCTGTGTTCAAAGAGTATGTCATAGTGCTACCCCTTGTCCTGTTACATGAATAGAATTTCTGTACTGAACTGTAATAAACCAACTCCATTGTCTGCCTACTCTGCCTGCCTTGGCTATGCGAAATATGCCAAGCCTCCCTTACCTATGAATACTTCCTCACACTGCTCCCTGCATTTCTCTCCCACAACATATTTGAGGCCATTATCACAGTACTCATGGACATTTCCCCCTCTTTCTTCCCTTTCAATAAGAATTCTTAATTGTGCAGACTCAGGATTGAAAGTGACCAAGTTGCTCAAATGTGCACGTGCACACACACACACACACACACACACTCGCTCACATTCATAGATCTTAGCTTGGTATAGGCCTCAATTCATGAAGTCTTTTTTTTAAAGCACGAAGGACCAAAGCACTCATATAAATGTAAGCCTGACCAAAAAAATTTGCAAAGGTTCAAATAGTATTCTTGTTTGTTTATATATATATACATATATATACATATTTAATCAAAAGGAGATATTATGTTAGGTCATCTTTTGTTCTAACGGATGGGCAGCTGATGATTGAAGAACCGTTCATTTTCTAGTCTGGACACTGCCTTTCCCCCATTGGGTCTCTATGAGGGTCACGTGTCTTGGGCATCTTTGAAAAGAATCTACTGAGGACTGTGCATCACATTTGAGTCTCCTGGACCCCAGCTAGAACTGTGGTGAACTCTCCTCCATCACGATGTGCAACAGATTCCTGGGCACGTGGAAACTGGTCTCAAGTGAGCACTTTGATGATTACATGAAAGCTCTGGGTAAGAAATATTCTCTGTCATTTGTGTTGAGAAGATCCTTTTTAAGAAAGCTACATGACTATTTCCTTCTAACACTTTTTCCATGAGTTGGGGAATTTTGCCCAAGATGAAGTACAATCCTCTTTTTGGTTTAACCTTCTATTGTGTCATTCAGATAATTTATTTACATTTTGTGTGTGTCCATTTTACTAGATTTTAACCTAAATGATGTCTGCTTAAATGCAGGGAACTCCCGTTAATTTCAAGGGCAGTTTCTTAGCAATAGGGCTTTGGTTTCAAATCTGAAGGAAGGAAATTTTAGAAGCTTATTCAACCCATTCTCTGGTTTTTCTGAAATCTAGTTGTATAGCAACTAAAGTGTTCTTAAAATAAGGAGTTGGATATATTGAGGATACTAGAAAACCCCCACTTTAAATTTTGATGTTTAGCTTAAATAAAATTTAGTTTTCTCTCTGTATCTGTAGGTTGCCCATTATTACATAATCATATAAATACAGAGTTTGAAGGAAAATAATGCTTCCTAAGGCAGGATGCTCATAAGCAAGGGAAGTTACTGGGAGAAAGAGGCATGGGCAGTGAATTCAACCTCAGTTACATTAACCTCAGACTTCCCTGGAGTTGCAGCAGTGGGTGGGATTGGGGACCCAGTCATTAGTCACATCAAGTTTATTTTATACTATTTCTAGAGAATGTTCCATAGATATGAACATAGCAGATGTAAAGCCTTTGGAAATTTTCAGTGCTTTTTAAATGTAATAGAGAATAATGCTGCCGTGCTTGTCAAAGTACCTGTAGTCTTACTGACCTGTTCAGAAAGCTTATGAAAAGCTACTTTTAAATAAAATGAGTCAAATTTTGTCATTGTTGCCAGGTAAACTATAAGAACTTTTGGGGATAGATCCAAACTATGAGGTAGGTTAGATCCATTGACTTCACTTTACAGTAAAGTATAGAAAGTCTCCATGAAGACCTCCCTAATTTAGCTGTTTTCAAATTTTGGAGTGCCTAGGAACACCTGGTGGCTTAGTAAAATGCAGATTCTTAGGTTCTGATGCAGAGATGTTAATTTAATTTGGAAAACACCAACTTATATAATATAAAATAACAAAATGATTCATCAGAATTAGAAGAAAGAACACATGAGTAACAGCCACCTGTTAGCTGTAAGTCTTCTTTAGCATATATATATTTTTAATAGGAGAAATTAAATAGCATTAGGACTTCCGATCGGTCTTAGAAAACTAGCTTTTTCCTTCATGTATTTCATTCATTTGATATTTCTCTTTTTTTATGTGTATATTTCTTTAATCTAGTATATTAGTAATAAAAAGTCAAGGGCCTAATTTTTTTTCAAATGCAGATCATTTAAAAAATGGTTTATTTATCTATGGTCATTTGTAGCTGTAAAGATCTTGAAGCTAGATGGATAGTTTTTTCCCACTAGCCAAACTTAGGAAGCCACAACAAAATTTTAGAAATGAGATTATATCAAGGGTGTGGGGAAGGGTTTTCCTATATTCATAACGTATTACTGAGGGAAAAAATCATAGGCTAGTGTGTATGCCATGGTCTCATTTTAAAAATATATATCTATTATGTACATCATATCTGTTTGTGTAAACTAAAATGCCTATGATCCATACAATACTATATTAGTGATTTTCAGTGGGGAGTAGGACTGGAAGTGGTAAAAGTGGATGATTTGCACTATTTAGGCCAAACACTTTTAAAAATCTTCGGGCATTACTTTTGTAACAACAAAGCCTAAAATACTCTAGTCAGTGGACATGTATTTTCATTAGGTGGTGACTCCCTCAGGAGTAAGTTATGCTGCCTTCATCCACACTGAGGCCCAACGGAGAGTAGAGCACAGCACTTATGTCTTGATCAACACAATTCTAACTCTATCTTGATTTTCAGGTGTCGGGTTAGCCACCAGAAAATTGGGAAATTTGGCCAAACCCAGTGTGATCATCAGCAAGAAAGGGGATATTATAACTATAAGAACTGAAAGTACCTTTAAAAATACAGAGATCTCCTTCAAGCTAGGTCGGGAATTTGAAGAAACCACAGCTGATAACAGGAAAACAAAGGTAAGCTTTAAAGTTTCTCTTCAGAGTTTGGACAGTCTACTGCTCAAGAGAGAGGATTGTTCCTGCTACTGTTCAACAGTGTAGATTGCATTCTGTTGAAACTGAATGTGCCTCATGAGACATCTATTATGAGAATGATTCAAGATTGAATGAAGTGCTTCTTAACAACTAGCTTCCAGGCAAGTCAATTATGTGGACATTCTTTGCAGAGCACTGTCACCTTGGAGAGAGGCTCATTGAATCAAGTACAGAAATGGGATGGCAAAGAGACGACAATAAAGAGAAAGTTGATGGATGGGAAAATGGTAGTGGTAAGAGAATTTTATTTCTTAATACAGAAAAAAAATGCTATTTAAATGGAGAAATTCGTTGTATTATTGGTCAAAATATTATTTTTTTCTTTGGAATACAAATGCATAAAAATGGCTAGGAATAAAGTCAGGGTTAATGTTTGGGTGATATTTAAACCATAAAGACTCTCATCTTCAAGGACTTCATGTCCTAGCCCAAGATTTTAGAAATGAAGTCCTAGGAAAGGCACTATAAGTTAAAGAAAGTATGGATATGTCTCATTAATTTTGTCTCACAAAGAGAAAAACAAGTTTGAATTTTTTAAAAAGCAAAACGAATCCCAAAAGATTAAATTGTAGAATATTTGCAGATATTTAGGAGTTTTGCTTTCAAGAATACCTGAACTTGAACTAAACCATGTCAGTAATGCAAAATGAGCTCATCAGAGATTTTTTTTTAGTCAGAAGTTAAGAATGATGACAAAGGTTACATGAGATGACCTCTAAAGAATTCTTCTTTAAGTTTAAGGTTTATGCTTACTAATTGACATAAACTTTGAATATAAATAGATTCGTGTAATGCTTTGAACATTTCTTCCTTTAGTATAGTAGTTCTTAACAACAGTTGCACAACAGATTTACCTGGAGAGCTTTCCAAAATTACCAATACCAGGGCCCTATTATGGACTAATTGAATCCGAATCTCAGGTGGGGAGCAGAGGGAGACGACAGTCGTCAACATTTTTTCAATGTTACCCAAATACAAATGTACAGATAGCTTGGAGAACCGCTATTTAATAAATTTAAGTAATGCAATATATATGCATAAAAACTTGCCACTCAAAAAAAAATTCCTTTGCAGTAACATAGATCACCTTTCAAAATTGTATCTCCTATTCAAATGGTCATATTTCTGAGTTTCTGGAGATTGACATACTGACATTTTATTCCTTTCTAAGTTGAATCTTATGAATGTACTTTTAATCTCTATTTTTTTTTTCCAAACTTGCTGGCTGGCCCTGGCTTGCGTTTTAGATAATGAATCTCTCTTTCTCTTTTAAAGGAATGTAAGATGAAGGGTGTGGTCTGCACCAGAATCTACGAGAAGGTCTGAGAAAATAGTCTTCTCATCCAAATGGTATTTGACCATTCAATGCCGGAAATCAACTGTGTACATTGGCAAGACCTGACTATACTGCAGTTTGTTTGTTTCTTTTTGCTTTCGTCTTAATATGTGAGATAGGAAAAGGCCTACACTGAGGAATAAACTAAAATGTAGTGTTATTTTTAAATTTTCAATTTGCATGCCTGTATTTACGATATTAAAGTATGTATGTTTGCCTGACCTAAATAGTTAATAATGGCATTTAATTATCTACATTCTAATCTATGTGGTACTTTGTATATTTGAAATGATAGTTTAAAAAAAGATGGTAAAAGGAAGGCTGGTGCTAGAATTGATCAGGGGTAGCAAATTTAAATGCTTCAGAAGCCAGGAGAGTAAAGAGAAAGCATAATCAAAGGTAAGGAAATCTAGGAGGAGAGCTCTTGTAAACTGAGGAGTTCGGGTCTTGTCTAAAAACGGGCAGCCTCTTCTCTGTGCCAGCCAATTCCTTAAAATTGATGTGTAAATTATAGACTGTGAAAAATGCACAGGTATAAAGGCAGAGTCCATTCTGTTTTGACAAATGCATGTACCGCTATAACATCCCTATCAAGATATAGAGCAAGCTCTTAATCCCAGAACCTTTCTTCATGCCCCTTCCCCATCAGTGTCCTCCTGCCAACCCATCCTTACCAAAAGCAACTAGTGATTTGGTTTCTATCAGCATAGATTAGTTTGGCCTGTTCCCAAACTTCATGTAAATGTAATCATACATTATGCACTCTTTTCTGTCTGCCTTTTTAAAACTCAGCAAAACATGTCTGAGATTCATCCATATTGTTGCATGAAGCAGCAGTTTTCTCCTTTTTATTGCTCAGTAGTCTTCTATTGTATGACTATATCACAGTTTATCTATTTTCCTGTAAAGATAATTGGGTTGTTTCCAGTTTGGGGGCTACTATGAATAAAGCTACTATAGACATTCTTGTGTAAGGCTTTTTGTGGACATATGATGTCATTTCTTTTGGAAAAATAACTAATCATGAACTTATATGATCCAGCTGAGTTTTCACAGGCAGGAATGGAGGGGCCAACTGCGGCCAAGTAATTGTGAAACTATTGTAGAGTCACCATATGATTAAAAAATGCAGGACATTTGTTGATGTTGGGAACCAGAGTTCTCACTGTGGAAAAGGCAACATACAAATATGGAATGAGAGAAAGCAAGAGAGAACCATGTTGGAATGGATTGGCATCAAGGTAAACTCATGGTTTCTATAAATGTAAGTATAATTGCACATGCCTATCTGTATGTATATATATGTGTATGTATATATTATGCATTTTCATATATATGTGTGTGTGTGTGTGTATGTGTGTATTATCTGCCAAAGGACTTAGAGATAAATACACCCAGTAAGAACAAGTACATCTAATGCCCGTATCTTGGTGTATAATACCATTCTCCACTAAAAGGAACCAGGATTCCTTGGAGAAATGACTGATTCTAACATGAGGGCAGGGTAGGTAGAAGATGAGCCTGAAAGATCTTGTTATGCCCCAAAGTAAGGAAGTGTTCAAAATATAATAATAGGGGCATGTCATCAAAACATGGGAACCAGGCTACCACGGGCCAAACCTGAGACAATTTGAGTTACAAAATAGTTGAAAACAGTCATAAATTATAAAGCATTGGGAAAAAAATAGGAAATCATAAGTCCATACTAGTAATAGTGAGAGAGGGATTAGATAGGTAAATATAGATAGATAGATTAGATAGACAGATGATAGAGTCAGTCAGAGGTAGTGGTCTCTTCCGTACAGTAGAATGCCATGGGCTGACTAGTAAATGCTGAAGTTGTGCTGGAATTGGAAAAACCACCATTTTTCAACCATCATGGTAAATATTGGTTCAGGCAAGCATGATAAATAGATACTAAATCTAGGGGGAAATTTTGAAGAGGAACAAGATATTAATTTGACCTTAAAATATCTCCTCACAGATTGCTTATTGGTTGCAAGGTAAAACATAGTAACTTTGCAATGGGAAAAATTGGAAACCTCTTGAGTGGTTTATCAAAATTAACCTCATTATTGAGGGGCAGATGAACAACATGTGGCTTCAGATGTGACACCTGGAGAGGAAGCAACATCACATGTAATATTCTGGTCTGGAATCCATAACCTGAATCTAATCATGAGGAAACACCTGACAAATTCCAAATGAAGAATGTTCTATTTTAAAAAGGAGAATGGCGTTGAATGAATTCTTCGAAAAATGTCATAAAAGGTAAAGAAAGACTATGGAAATGTTCCAGATTAAATGATACTAAATACACATGACAACTAAATGCGACAAGTGATCCTAGACTGGATTCTGTACTGGAGAGAAAAGGAAATTGGCAATATATGGTAGATTAGATAAAAAAGGATACTGTGATTATGTAAGAGAATACTCCCATTTTTGAGAAATACACACAGAAGTATTTTGGGGTAATGGGCTCTGATATATATATAATTTTGCTCAAAATAATCAGAAAAAAGTATTATATGAGCATATATATGTACAAGCACATACATACATATAGAAAGAGATCAATCGATACTACAAATGGGGTAAAATATTAATGACTAATGAATCTGGAAAAACGGTATTTGTGCTTTTTAAAAATTAGTCTTATTCTTGCAAACTTTCAGTAAGTTTTACTTATTTCCAAACAATATTTTTTTTAAAAAAACTGTCCTTGACAAGCCCTCTCTGCCCCTGAGTATTTGGTCTGCAAGTCTAAGAGGCATATTTAACTTAGGTATGTTTTTTGGTTTTTGGTTTATTTTTTTTTTGTCTCCAGCCAGATAAATCTATAAAAAAGGAGGTTAAAACTGTGTTTGAATTCTGTAATACACCAAAACAATACAAAATATAATTTTGACTCTCTGTGATATCACATGGTGGTTGGTTAAGAAAACATACTAGCTGTGTGTCACCAGGCAAGTTACTTAACCTCTCTGCCCCTCAGTTCCTTCATCTGTAAAATGGGGATAATAATAGAACATACCTCAAAGAGTTGTGAGGAGTAAGTGAGCTAATGTATGTAAAGTGCTTAGAAGAGGGCCTAGCCCAGGAAAAGCTTTATAGGAGTGTTTCCTGTTATTATTATTTATCTAGTGGCATATATGATGCACAACTAGATCATTTTATTATACCTCAAAGTGAAGAGAATTTCAGAAAATCTCACAGTTGTTGATGTTCTAAGTGATTTGCACAGGAATTGATGACATTTATTAAGAATATTATTTACACAAAAGTCCGATCTATTGAGAAATCTATTAAGATGAAACCATAGATAGGCCAACAAACTGCTATATAAAACAGCTAATCTAAAAACTTACTCAAATAAGAATTTAAGATTATCTGCTCTAACCTAAATAAGACTTGAATAAGTACATTTAATCCCAAAAGGATAAGTAATTTATCTAACGCCAGTCAGCTAGTGATAGTCTTATCCCCGCTAGTTCTCTTTGAAGCAGTGGTGTGCTGGAGCTGGCTCAAACGAGTTTGTGAGAGGTGATTGTTAAATTTTCAGGGATTTGGCAAGTCAGTTGTTAAACCCTTGGTAGTTTGAAATTGGCCCTGATGGTAGGATTTACCTCAGGGAAATAGGTAAAATAGGCCTCAGGGCTTTGATCAAGGGCTGTTTGTTAAACACATGTTAGCATTCCACCGCCTAGAAGTAGCATAACACTTGGATTTTGTATTGAAAACTTAGTTTCATGCTGGTCCTAATATTTCTAATTTTTTACTAAAGATTTATTTTATAATTTCTTAAAAAGTCACCCCCACTTCTCTTTTAGGATGATTTCATCTAACCTACATCACACCTCTCTCAGCCCTGAGAGGTTTTAACCTCCCAACACGAGATTGCACCACAGACTAATTGAATCCATGGGTGAGGGGTGAGACCCAGGCAGCAGTTTTTAAAACTCCCCAGGTGATTCTAATATGGGCCAATTTGAGAACCACTGTGCCAAAAGTCTTTGGAGGCTAGAAATTTAATGCTTCTGTCAATTAAGATGGTGTGGAAGGTCATCAAAGCAGGAATACAAAATGTTTCTAATGTGAATTGTCAGAGTACCCAGTGGAAACACAACCTTAAAATCAAGTCAGATGTAATCAAGTCCTTTGTTAAGGAAGCAACTGTTTACTGCTTATCTCTGTTATTTCTATGGGAAGGAACACAATTGGCCATTAAGAGCATATGGAAAAATGAAGATTTAAAAATAGCAAAATGAGTACTAACAGAGAAAAACAAGGCTAAAAACACTAAAGCTTTGCCAAATTTAAATCATCTCTCTGTAGAATTTAGAAAGTAAGTTCAAATTACTACAAAAAAAGTAGTATGGGGCTGATTTTTAAAATTATCTTTCCCACATTTTGCTCTCTATTGAAAAATAAGAAGCACTGTGTTCAAAGGAGAAGGTGGCTCCGATGCTATGCAAAGTTGGTAGGTTCAAGACACCAGGATTGGAATTTTGGCAATATCTACTGCAGCATAGAATCCTCCCCTTAGCTACGTGACTGTTGTACAAATTGTTTTAATGGACTTGCTGGGGCAGAATGAATATCCCAGGAGTGCCAAAGGATTGATGCATCTACAGTTAAAGGATTTTGAAAACTAGATTTGTGACAAGTCTAAGTTTCATATCCATTAAGAAGACCAAATAATATCATTCCCTTGGTAGACATGCATTTTTTTCCCTACCTGTCATTTGCCATTTTAGTTCCATCATTTCTGATCTTTTCTAATTACCTTTTTTTCAGCCTATCATTCATGCATCATCGGGTAATGAAGTATAAATCGATGATAGATTTCAGTTTTCCAGTTTCCAAAATAAATCATCCGTGGGCTTTTGCTTCCCCGGTGTGCTTTGGCATCTGGAGAATATTTACTACACTTAAAGATAACATAAATTTAGACCTGTATTAAAACGGACCATGTACTATTCTCTATTTAATTCATTTCAATCTCCTCTCCCTCAACTAGGCTGTATGCTGGTGAAGGCAGGACAACATCCTAAACTTCTTTGTGCCCACAAGCGCTTCCAAGAGAGTGCTAGCTCACAGCCAGTATTAACTAAATGCCAGGATGACACTGGGAGAAGTAAGGCATCTGTAGCTTACTTCATGTTAGAGAGGCAGTGGCAGTATAACAGTTGTCGTCAGTAGAGTGGGACCTCAGGGACTTGAGCCCTGGCTTTGCCACTTATTAACTGTGTGGTACTGGGTGAGTCACAAACTCCAACTTAGCATTTCCTAATTTGTACAGTTTATATAGAAGGAAAAATATGATGTCCGTGAAAGCACTTTGTAAAATGTAAAGTATTATACATACCTAAAATATTATTAAAATGCCTGTATGCCTAAGTGCATATTATGTGAGTTTGTTTTTTTGTTTTGTTTTGTTTTGTTTGTTTTTGGTTTGGTTTGGTTTCGGAGTGATCCTAATATTGGCTGTATATATATAGAATGAAGTCAAATATACAACACAGTCTTGATTCATTCCATTTATAAAGATTGGATAAGATACTGTTACATAGGGTAATATTCAGCATGTAAATACCTCGGCTTGGATCCTGGTTCCATCACCTACCAGCCAGGTGACTTTGCACAAGCTGCTTTCACTGCTCAGCCTCAGTTTCACTATCTTTAAGTGGAGGGGGGCGGATCTGGATGCCTTCTAAGATCCTAGTTTGTTCTATCATTTATATCATTGCCTCTTGCACAGTCGGCTATTTAATATTGAAATAACCTTATTATGTTCGTGACCTTTTCAATTTTAATAGCTACCTGCTTTCCAGCACTTCCAGAAGTTTCCTGTAGACAGAAATATGAATTTTTTCCCTCGTGGCAGTTTGAGATTATTTATGAATCCCCAAAAGAGAAAGATTATGTTTTTAAACTAATCTGTTCTTCTGGGTGTGATTTTCTTTGACGGTATTAAGTTCAGTGAGGGGCCTCTGATTAAGTTTACTTGATAAAATCAATTTAGGGTTTCTGGTTGAACTACGTTGGTAAGACCTAACTCAGTTAGAGTCCCTGCCCCCTTGGTGGGCTGATATAAATGGACACTCAATCAAGAAAACACACAGGAAAAAAGAGAGCTCTGCCAAGTTTGATCCTGGGGCTTGGGAGAGAGATGAGCAATTTGCCTGAAAGCTTACAGTTGGAACTGATACAGGAAGCCCTGAGAGACAAACCCTATGCCAGCCTACTGCTGAGATCGGGAAGAAGCTGGGCCCACAGAGCCTCAAGAGGAAGAGGAAGCCCAGAGGGGAGGGTTGAAACCCAGCAGAGATCACGCCATCTTGCTTCAACACGTGGCAACTGGCTTTGGTAAGAAAGCAACCTTGAGTTGGACTCTTTACGGCCTTGTAACTGTATGCTTTTACCTCAAATAAATACCCTTTATAAAAGCTAACAGATTTCTGGTACTTTGCATCATCAGCCCTTTGGCAGACTAATACACTCGTCATCCTTCAAGAGACATCAATTCCATGCTGACTTCCTGATCTGTCTCCAAAGAAGAGAATTTAATAACTCCTTCCCTTGTGCTCCCACTGCAATGTAATGATTTATTTGAGTCTCTAAAACCAGCATGGAAGCTCAACTGAGGTAAAAGCTCATATCCAGTCCACTATGTTTGATTTGTAGAAGAGGCTTTGTAAATGTTTGCTAAATATATGAATGCATAAATGAGCCCCATTTCACCAATTCTGACCACAACATCATGCACACAGAGGCCCCATACATGCTTGAAAATAACAGCTTTGAAAATAACTTGGAAGATAACCAGACAGATAGGTTTCACAAAGGTTAGCCAACATAACATTTTTTTTCTTGAAATTCCAAGGAATGTTGAAGACAATGGAAGAATAATGAACTACCATTATAATATGCTGCCACATCTAACTTTCCCTTCTCTATTGAAATGGTTAGGTCTGGAATGTTAAACTATTAATATAAACAGGAAATCTGTCTGCTGCTTCTCCTGTAAATCACATGTATAACCAAGGATGGTTAAATACATGAGCTGATTCCACAGGAAAGCCAAGGGATTTTATTTAGAAATCATGAAAGAGAGTTTAGGGATTCCAGGAGTTAGCAATGTGATTGAGATTTATTGTTGCCTGTAACAAGGAAGATAGATGAGATCTGTTTTGAGATCCTTTCCAACGGCACGGTTCTGTACTTAACTTAGGTAGAATTCATGTTGATTTTAGACATTCAAAATGTTGATGTGGGTACAAAAACGTTTAGCGGGGTGGAGGGCACACGGAATAATCAGAAAAGCCTAGAAGGAAACTCCTTTCAGTTTTCTGTGTCTTTGTGAACTGTATTTACAGTTCATTGAATCCAGAATTCCTGCAGGGTCCTTGGAGAGCCACACAGCCTTCCTGCTGATCTAATGCGTGGCACTAATGCAGCTGGCAGATGGGTGAGCTCCCTTTAGTCAGACCATTGTACAGTCAGCCAGTGTCTAAACTGAAGTGACTTTGCCTCCTTTCAGTCAAAACTGTCAGGTCATTGGCAGGCACTGGGTGAAATATAGAGAAAAGGTATCTGAAATTACTAGGTAAACAGAAAGGAACATAAATCTATCCTGATGAAAGTGGTTCTCCTTGGAGAAAGTAGGATGAATGCAATCTCATCAAATATTAAATTAGGGCTAACACTATTGGCAGAGTTTACTGCAGAAAACAAAAATATGGAAATACAATTAAATGCCACCGAAATACCAAACGTTTTTTCCCCTTCCTTGATCCCAAGGATTATAATGAAAACAAAAACACATTCATTATTTCTACACAGTAATTGTTAACAACATCATGCTAGAGACCATTTTTAAAAATATAATACACTATATTTTTAAAGCAGCTTTAGATTACAGAAAAGTTATATAGAAAGTATAGGGGATTCCCATGCACCCCACCCAGCCCTCACATTTTCCCCTATTAATAACATCACATTAGGGGGCTGGCTGTAGCCCAGTGGATAGGGCGCCAGTTCA
>PVKH010013631.1:0-16783 GCA_004027955.1 Chaetophractus vellerosus
AAAAAAAAGCCAAGCAGGATGAAAAGTTCATTGTATTAGTCTGCCAAATGGGTGCTGATGCAAAGTACCAGAAATCTGTTGGCTTTTATAAAAGGCATTTATTTGGGGTAAAAGCTTACAGTCCCTAAAGAGACCAACTCAAGGTTGCTTTCTTTCCCAAATCAGTTGCCACATGTTGACAATGGTCACTGATCTTTGCCTGGTCTCTCATTACTAGGCTTCCTCTTCCGCTTCCTCTTGAGGCTTCATGGGCCCAGCTTCTTCCCAATCTCAGCTATAGGTTGGCATAGGACTTGTCTCTCATGGCTTTCTACTCTCTTCCCAAGGTCAGCTGTTAACTATCATGTGAATGTCTCAACTCTCTTCCCAGGGCTTTAACTGTTTCAGCCTTCTCCTTTCTGTCACATGGCAGGATCAAAATGACAAAGTTCTCTACTCTCCCCATGTGTCTTAAGTGTCCATTTATATCAGCCCACCCAGGTGCAGGGACTCAACCTGAGTTACACCTTACTGATGTAACCCAATCAGAAGCCCTAATATGATTTTATCAAGTAAAGCTAATCAGAGGCACCCTCACTGAAAATTTAATACAGTCAAAGGGTATCACACCCAGAGGAACAGATTAGTTTTTAAACATAATCTTTCTCTTTTTGGGGTTCACAAAAATAATCTCAAACTGTCACAGTCATATAGAAATCTGAATATAGAAACTATTAGAGGGGAAAAAGGTTTTTTCCTAGACTCCTTGATATACCCTGCCCTCCCCTCCAGGGCCTTCTATTTGAGAGCTATGGAGGAAGGGCTAGGTGCAACAAGATAGGGAAATTTAATTTTAGCTTAGAACTCTATTAGGTTTGAAAATTAAAAATGATAGGGACAGAGGAATTATTATAGTATAAATCTTAGTTTCCATAGTTTGTCATATAATTCCCCAATTTAAATTTTTTGATAGCCTTGGGATGAGAGTAATTAATAATCCAATTGCCAAATTGTAAGTAAAAATCTGTAAATTGATATGGATAACAAAAAGTAACTACAGCAGAAAAACCTGTCAGCTGCCATCTCAATCTATCATCTATGCTAAGATTTGTTTACTGAATGGTGTACTGATGCAAAACTAAAATTTGACTTCCTCTCAAAGTAACAGTTTTCTCAAATGGTAGGTCTGTTTTGAGTGGAAGGATATAAAAGTCCTTTTGAAATAATCTATATCTACCTATCATCTATCTATCTTCTATCTATCTAAAGTTAATCTATTCCTGTGGGTGTGAATCTTTTGTGGGTGGTAACTTTGGGTTAGGTTACTTTTGTTATGGGCCTATTTCATTAGGTTACTTCAGTAAGGCGTAGCCCTAGTGGATATTAATCCTCTTACTGGAGTCTTTATAAATAAATGGGATTAATACAGAGAAACACAGAGAAATCCACAGAAAGAGAAAGTCCTGGAATCCAGAAGCAGAAAGCAACCCAGAAGAGAAGGGAGAGACCAACAGACTCCTCCATGTGTCTTGCCATATGACAGAGGAGTCCAGGATCACCAGTAGCTGGTCTTCAGGGAGAAAGCATCGCCTAATGATTCCTTGATTTGGACATTTTCATGGTCCCAGAACTGTTAAACTTGTAAACTAATAAATTCTCATTGCTAAAAGTCAGCCCATTTCTGGTGTATTGCATTTTGGCAGCCTAGCAAACTAAAACAATACTGCACATTGTAAAATGTACATGGTTGAGTGCTGGGTATTTTTACTTCTTTTTTTATTTAAGTGTTGAACTTTGTTCTAGCAGGCAGTTAAGTTACTTGCAAATTGGCTTGATTCATTTGTAGTTTTTAAAACTCTTTAAGGCAGATCTGGTCTTTAATCTAGAGAAAATATAGTTCTGCTACTAATGTGTGACCCTTCCAGGGTTTCTATAGCATGCCCTAGATGATCATCAGGATAAGAATTTGAACATGCCTTAGGCCTGTGTTAGCTCTGGACATTTATCAACTTACAGCTCCCTGAATTCTCTTTACACAATCTTGTGGAATTTGACTGTATGCATGTACGATGAATACTCAGCAGACTCCAGATGACCCTTGTGCTGATTTCTGGAATTGTTTTCTATATAGCTCCCTCTTCAAGAACTCTGCCCTGCAACTTCCAGCCACCTCAGTATCCATCTCCTCAACACAGTAAGAATAAGACCTGTGGTGCTCTGTTTGGGACATATCTCTACCCCATCATCCTGAATGTGCCTCCTGCTAGAAAGCTGGTGTGATCAAAGAGCTCACTTCACTTGTTTCTCTTCTGTCAAGGATCTAAGCCTGTTACTCCATCATTCCCCACCCCACCCCACCCCTCTTTAAATCAAGGGCTAGTGATGTTATGGGGAATGAACACTCTTGTACACTACTAGTAATAATGTGAATTTTTTAAAAAAGTAATTGGACATAACCAGTTAAAATACTTTCACTCAACAGTCTAATTTGTAGTAATCTAATTTGTAGAACTAAAAACATCAACATGTAAGAATAAGTGTAGAAAGAAATTTATTGCACCAATTTGCAAAAGTAAAGAAGCAATCTGAAAAATCACATGGGGAGAATGGGTAGTATATATCATGGCATTGCTATTATTATGTTCTTGTGTGTTATTCTGCACTTAGAAAAGCAAGGTGTGTAACAGATATACTACACAAATGCAATGTGTAGACCTCATTTAAATTGTGATTGAAAGAAACCAACTAAAATCAAGGAAAGCTGAGAATGGACTGGATATTAAATAATCCCTTATCTGTTCAAGATACATGCTGAAATTGGTAGGGGAAAATATGAAATAGGCTGGCTTTCAAATATTCCAGCATAAAATGGAAGATGAAAAAAGTAAGAAAAAAAAAAGATGATTAGTAAAGATAGATGATGGGTTCATGGCTGTTCGTTTTACTACTCCAATTTTGTATATATTTGAAAGGTTCTACAATAAAAGTTAAAACAAAAAAAAAAAAACAAGATACAGATTAATGTATAGTTGAGCATAGAGGAAAAATAAAAAGATAAACACTAAAGTTTGAACAGTAGATGGGGGTAGTGCCAGTAATTTTTTGTTTAATTCATTGCACTATTTCCCTGGCATGGGGTACAATTTGTCATGTAATTCTGCAAGAGAAATGTATGACTTTTGAAAAGAAAAATGTGCACATAAAGAAAATGCTTAATTTAGAATAGTTCTTAAGATTGCAACTCAAAAAATATTAAAAGGAGAAACTAAAACAATATTGCAACAAATGTGGTGTAATGGTTTGGCAGTTTTATGTAATTATGAATTCCAAAAATATAAATTTAATTATGCTTGTAAACTCATCTGTTCATCTGGGCATGATTGGTTTATGATTAGGGCGTTGACTGGGCTGCAGTGAGTAGGGTGTTGAGCCCCATCCCTCGGTGGGTGTGGTCTCAAGCTTAAAAAGCAAGACAGAGATTTAGAGAAGCAGATTGGAGCAGTTCTGATGTTGGAGTGAGCCGTTTGCCCGATAGTTTACAGCTGGCCTTGTGGAGAGACGCAAAGCATAGAGAGCCTCATGGTCTACAGCTGAACTTGTGGAGGAAACAGAAGCTAAGCCCGGAGAGAAACGCAGTCCTGGGAACAGAAGAACCCAGAAGCCTGAACCCTGGAGACGTCGGCAGCTGTCTTGCTCCAACACGTGGACTTTTTATGCTTTGTGGCCTGGTAACTGTAAGCTTCTACCCCAAATAAATACCCTTTATAAAGAGCAACCACTTTTTGGTATATTTCAAAAGGCACCCCTGTGGCTGGCTAAAACATGTGGTATCTTTTGTCTTTAATAATTCTTTGCTTAATGCACATTCCATTTTCCCACCACCTTACAAGGGAAACCCCAACTTTGAAAACTTGACTTATGAAATAAACATAACGATACTGAAATAATTAATATTTTTTCAAGTTTCCCTTTTAAAAATCTTATAGCAACAAAACTCTTATTAAATTGAACTAGATTATGAGGGAATGGGAAAAGAGTATTGCAAATACTTGAGCTACAGAGAATTTCCCTCTTTTGTAGTGACTGATGTAAGAACAGAAAACTCCACACCAGACTCCCAGTCTAATTAACTATCACAAATGCCTGAAATTTCCACTAATATTCATTTTGGTTGAAAAGTTTTTCAAAGCGTGTTCAAAATTCAAGAATATTAATTATTATAGAAGACAAGAAATTGATGGTTAAGACTGGGAAGCAATAAAAAAGGTAAATTTTTTTCTTTATTGCCAGTCTAATCACAACCTTTTAATTTGACTTTTTCCAAGTGGATTTCATAGTGCCAGTAAGAAAATTTGGGTATGCACTGCCTCATATACAATAAGGCAGAACTCTCTTTCCAATAGTACTTTGGAGATTATTATTATTTAGACATTTGTGAGAAGCTGGCTCAGGGTATTGTCTACAAAAGGCTGTTAACATGCAAACAGCTTACTTGGTAGAGATTATCAATGACTTATTTTATTATAGCACCTAAGAGTCTACTTACATTTCATTATTTAAATTTTCTCTAAATTTTTAAAACTTAAGTTTGGCAACAATATTAACTCCTGAATCACAAGTGACTGAGCTGTGATGGCATAGTTCACCCAACATGAGCAAAGTGTACTTCAGAGATAAAGAATGCATGGCTACAGTGGCATCACAGCAGTTACATTTATTACTATGGATTTTTTTTTTAAGATTTCTTTTTATTTATTTATATAACCCCCCCTTGCTGCATGTGCTCACTGTGTTCATTTGCTTTGCATTTTTCTGTGTCTGCTTGTCTCCCCTTGTTGCATCATCCCACTGAGTCAGCTCACCACGTGGCGGCTTGCCTTCACCAGGAGGCCCCAGGAACCGAACCCGGGGCCTCCCATGTGGTAAACCAGAGCTCAACCAATTGAGCCACAGCTGGTTCCCATTACTATGGACTTCTAATGGTTGTTTAATCTTCCTTTTTTTTTTTTTTTTGCAGTTTTTTTTTCTCCCTCCATCTGGTTGCGTCATCATCTTTTTGGTGTGTCACTTCGATGCACGGGGCCTGTGCCTCTCTGTGTCTCATCGTGCAGGTCTGGGGTGCCTTTATTTTTTACCAGGAGGTCCCAGGGATTGAACCTGGGTCCTCCATATGGTAAATGGCATCTCAATTGCTTGAACCACAGCTGCTTCACTGCGGTAATTTTTAAAATGGTGAATTAACAATTGGATTATAATTTGCAACATATATCTAAAGTTCGTGTTATTCAGAGTAGAAATCATGGCCTGTATTAAGCTGGGAAGAATGATTGGGATACGGTATTTATCAAAAACAATAATAGAAAACAGCAAAATACATTGCATATAGAAAAGTTAGGTACTGTTTTGGGAAATTTTGGTTTCAGTTAGTCTATCAATGGCATTGGATGTGGTTCATAGCCATTCAATTCAAAAGTCTTAATTTGGGCAAACACTGTCTGCCAGATCCTTAGAACCAAACCTGGAAGAACCTCAGACATTCACTGCTTCACCCACTAAATACCAAAAGGCACCACTATTCTCTTCTGACCACCAAACCTGATTCAACAACTTTTTAGTTAAATGTTTTTCATTATTTAAGTTTCTTTTATCTTACTATTATGCATGTATGTTCATTAGGTATCTAACATATTTCACTGTTTAGTCATCAGAGTAACTATTCCTGAAAGTGTATAAGGAAAATTCATAATTCATATTGTTTAAGACCATTGCAAAAGGCACATAAATGTATCTACTATTACCTGTTAAATGGGTTTTAAAAATGTTTAATATTATTTAGAAATCCTTGACAGAAGTCATGTAGGTAGTTTAAGTTGAGTTTAAGTTATATTTGGGAAAATTGGTTAGGTTTCAGCAGGGAACACATTATTATTTCCACTTAAAATAATGGAATATAGATTCTGAAATATAGACATCTGATAAATCCACTATTAAATGTGTTTTTAGGAACAGAATAGATTCAGATAATGAGGAATAATTGTAGTTGATAAATTTGGTTTTGATTTCTTATTTAATAATTTATACAATTTGTAAAAAAGTGGAGCTATATTGGCTATCATTTTTTAGATAAGGAATTTTGTCATAAAGAAGTAAATGGAAAATGTGGACTACATGACATCTGCTTTTGGAATCTGTTGTAGAAAAAAATCATCTCTCTTTGATTTTTAAAAAAGCTCAACAATCCTAATGTCATTTCTATCACAGCATTTCTTTCCAGCATGAATTTTCTAGTGAGGCCAAATTTCTGATCTCTGAATGGAAGTCATCATACTTTTATTAAATTCTAAAGTTTTTGTTCCAAAATGAATTATGTGGTGTTCAAAGAGCAAAAAAATGGCAATAGAATGCTTATATATTTTTACTGTACACATAAAATATTCCAGCCATTTGACTTCTCTAATAGCATATAATACTGATGATAACAGCAATGATGATAGTAACATTAAGTAGTAGAAACTGTCCAAGGGAGGAACATTTATTAACTCACTTATCATAATACCATTATGATATTTTACAAATAAAGAAACTGAAAGGTTAAGTAATTTATCTAATTTCACAGTTAGGAAGTGGTGAAATGGAGATATAATAAAGAATATGTGTCAGCATTACATTCCACAGTTATGGCAATTTAAAAAAAATGTTCAAGGGCTTCCAGAAGCTATTTTTGCATTTATTAAGTTAACACAGGCATTCTAAAATTATGTGGATTCTGAACAGAAGTAAACGTGTGTCTTACATTCATTACAATCAATTGTAATGTGAGTTCTCTAATATTCCAGAGCAACTGGGGGCAGGTAAAGTCTTTCTTATATTAAATCACTTTCACTGGCTTTCTCAATTATGAAGCTTCAGATGCTGAGTAAGTTGTGAATGACGTCTAAAGTCTTTCCCACATTGGACACACATATAGGGTTTTTCACCAGTATGGATCCTTTGATGTAGAGTAAGTTCCGAACCACGACTAAAGGCCTTCCCACATTCCTTACATTCATAGGGTTTCTCACCAGTATGAGTTCTCTGATGTTCAGTAAGGTGTGAGCCACGAATAAAAGCTTTCCCACATTGCTTACATTCATAGGGTCTTTCACCTCTATGGGTTCTCTGGTGTTCACTAAGTTGTGAGCCATGAATAAAGGCCTTGTCACATTCCTTACATTTGTAGGGTTTTTCGCCTGTGTGAATTCTCCGATGATAGGTAAGTTGTATGGCACGAAAAAAGGTTTTCCCACATTCCTTACATTCATAATGTTTGTCACCATGAATTTTCTGATGCTGAGTAAGACATGCACCACGAATAAAAGCCTTTCCACATTCTTTACATTCAAAGGGTTTCTCACCTGTATGAATCCTCTGATGCTCACTAAGTTGTTTGCCACACATAAAGGCCTTACCACATTCCTTACATTTGTAGGGTTTTTCACCTGTATGAATTCTCTGATGTTGCATAAGATTAGAATTAGAAATAAAGGCTTTCCCACATTCTTTACATTTATAGGGTTTCTCGCCTGTATGAACTCTCAGGTGGTAAGTAAGTTGTGACCCACGTATAAAGGCCTTCCCACACTGTTTACATTCATAGGGTTTCTCACCTGTATGAATTCTCTGATGTTCATTAAGTTGGGAGGCACATAAAAAGGCCTTCCCACATTCTTTACATCTGTATGGCTTTTCACCAGTATGAACTCTCTGATGATAGGTAAGGTGTGAGCCAAGAATAAAAGCCTTTCCACATTCCTTACACTCATAGGGTTTCTCACCGCTATGAATTCTCTGATGGTAATTAAGTCGAGAGCCAAGAATAAAGGCCTTTCCACATTCCTTACATTCATAGGGTTTTTCACCACTATGAATTCTCTGATGGAGAGTATACTGTGAACTGTAACTAAAAGCTTTTCCACATTTCTTACATTCATAGGGTTTCTCACCTGTATGAACTCTCTGATGTTCAGTTAGCTGTGAGCCACGAATAAAGGCCTTCCCACATACTTTACAATGATAGGGTTTTTCATTAGTATGAATTTTCTGATGTTGTATCAGATCAGAACTACGACCAAAGGCTTTTCCACATTCCATACAGTCATATGGTTTCTCATCAGTCTGAATCTTTTGATGTTGCAAATAGCTCGGCAGTTTACTAAAGGTCTTCCTGTGTTTCTTAACTTCAGAGTGTTTTTCTTTATCATGAGTTTTCTCATGTTCAGTAAGGCATGACATATAGCTGAAAGTTTGTTTACATTCCTTACATTTATACAATTTTTCATTGGTAGGAATTATCTCATGAAACGTAGGGGATGTGGAGTGGTTTTGAGGGGCCTTTTCTTCACAGGTAATTTTCACATGCATGAAAAGCTGTCTCTGATTTCTCTGTTGACTCTCAAACTGACCTTTGCACAATATATTGTCTCCAGGACCACTGTACTCAAGGTTGTGGCTGACAGACTTTCTCATTATCTTCCAATTGATTGACTCCATTTCATAAATTCCCTTTTCTGGAGATGACTTCTTGGACTCACATCTGGATTCCAAGTCTGTAAGATAACAAGAAAGAAAATTCTTGCTGTTTCTGTTTTCTCAGAGAAAGGAAACTTCTAATGTAAAAATGGTAGATTAAGTTAAACTAATTTCCATAAGAAAAGAATAGCTAAAACAGCACTCAATATTTTATGCAATTTTTAAAGAACGAGGAAAGTTTATAGGTAATTAGCAATATAGATTAAATCAATGGTTCTCAAACTTTTGAATGGATTACAATCAACATGGAAGCTCATAAAATAACAAAAAAAAACCCACTTCTTCCCACTATTCCTCTTCCCCTGAAACAAATAAGCAAACAGATGTTTGGCCAAGCTACAAATCTATCAGTAAGTCCTCTCAGATTTCTCATCAAAATTTATCAAGAATCTTATCACCTCTACTACTACTACCATTCTAGACCAAGCTATCCATCTCTTGTTGCAATAACTTCCTAACTGGTCTCTCTGCTTTCACCCTTGCCTTTACAATCTATTCCTCATACAGCAACCAGAAAAATCATTTTAAAATGTAATTCATGGGGAAGATGGTGGACTAGTAAGATACGAGAATCTCTTCTCCAGAAAAATGGCTAAAGGACAGGCTGAAACAGCCCCGAAAAAGATCTCCTAGGGTTTAGGACAGCAGGTGAAGGCTGCACACCACTCAGAGGAGAGAGGGATAAAAGAGGGAAATCGCGACAACATAACCATGAGTTGGAACCAGCTGCTGCTGCTGCCACCGGCAACCTCCCCCACACTAAAGACTTTAGAATTCTCGGGCCTCTGTGCCTGAGACTTCAGACAAAGGGGGCTCCAGGGATCTACCATCCCAGGAAAGGAGAGAGAGAGGGACACAGCCTAAGGGTGATTCAGCTTCTGACCCACAGATTTGGTCTGCTGTGCCCCACAAGCCCTTCCGGGGCAGGTGAAACCACATGGCGGTTTGCCCTGGGAGCCGGTGAAGGACTGGAGAAATCCGACCCTTGCAATATCCCTCTCCTCTAGCCTGGACTAATTTTTGAGGACTCCACAGGAAAGGGGAGAGAGAGGGACACAGCCTAAGGCTGACTCAGCTTTTTGACTCACAAAGTTGGTCTGCTGTGTCCCAAGAGCCCTTTCAGTCTAGGTGGGGCTGCACCAATGTTTGCCTTGGAGGCTGCAAGGGGCTAAAGATATACAACCCTCCCAAAATCCTTTTCTACTAACAGGGACTGATTGCTGAGGACTCAGAGGGTAGTGGAAATATTTCCTAGCTGGGAAAAGGGAGGGCGCTGCCAGAGAAGGCTGGAGAACTGTCTCAGAGAAAGTTTGAATTACAAGGCTCCTAGTCTCCAGACGGGAAGCTCTATCACATTGATCTGGTCTGTGTTGCAACAAATACACTCTGACCAGGCACTGAATTGAGAGCTGCCAAAGAGCGCCATCTCCTGGCAGACCAAGGAAGTGCACATAAGAAAATAAAAAATAAGTAGAGGTTTTTTCTGGCCTCAATAGCCTCCCTGCCCAAGGCCCTAGGAAGCAACTCCACAACCAATTACTAGGTCCAGTGCCCAGTTTTGAGCAAGCGGCAGGACAATCCTAACAATCCAGGTCAAGCCAAAAATCAAAGAGCTGTGGTAACTCACAGCCTAATCAGATTCCTAAACACCAGCAAAAAATTACGAGCCATACTAAGAAAATAGAAGATATGGCCCAAGAAAAGGAATACATCAAAGTCCAGAAGAGATGCAGAATTTGAGAGAACTGATCAGTAAGATGAGTGCAAATTTCCAAAATCAAATTAATGAGTTGAAAGACAATATAGATAAAGAGATAAATGACATCAAGAAGACATTGAGCAAACACAAAGAAGAATCTGAAATCCTGAACAGAAAAGTAACAGCTCATGGGAATGAAAGACACAATAGGTGAGATAAAAAACACATTTGAGGCATACAACAGCAGACTCGAAATGAAAGAAGAAAGAATAAGTGATACCAAACATAGAACAGCTAAAATTGAAGAGAAAAGAACAGAGAGAGAAAGGAATGGAAAAAATTGAGCAGGGGCTCAGAGAGTTGAATGACAACACAAAATGCAACAACACACATGTCGTGGGAGTTCCAGAAGGAGAAGAGAAGGGAAAAGGGGCAGAAAGAGTATTTGAGGAAATAATAGCTGAAAATTTCCCAACTCTTACAAAAGAAATGAACTTACATGTCCAAGAAGCACACCGCACCCCAATCGGAATAAATCCAAATAGACCTACACCAAGACACATATTACTCAGAATGTCAAATGTAAAAGATAGAGAAAACTCCCAGAGGAAGAAGAGAGAAGCAAATGATCATGTACAAGGGATGTCCAGTAAGACTTAGCACAGATTTCTCTTCAGAAACCATGGAGTTGAGAAGACAATGGTATGATACAATTAGGAAACTGAAATAGAAAAACTGCCAGCCAAGAATTAAACTTTATCCAGCAAACTCTCCTTCAAATATGAAGGTGAGTATAAAATCTTCACAAACAAACATAAACTAAGAGAGTTTGCAAAAAGGAACCACCTTTGTAGGAACTATTAAAGGAAGCCTTAGAACCTGAAAGCAAAAGTGAAGAGAGAGCAGCTTGGAGGAGAGTAGAGAAGAAAGAATAGCAGAAAGGATAACCAAAAGAGTAAAAAGACAGAAAAAACAAGATGATATATAAAAACCAAAGAATAAAATGGAGGAAGTAAATAATGCATTTATAGTAATATCATTGAATGTGAATGGATTAAACTCCCCAATCGAAAGATACAGGCTGAGAGAATGGATAAAAAAACATGAGCCATCTATAACCTGCTTACAAGAAACTCACCTTAGACCCAGGGATACAAACCGGCTGAAAGTGAAAGGTTGGAAGAAGATACTCCACGCAAATAGTAACCAGAAAGAGCAGGGGTAGCTATACTAATATCAGACAAAATAGACTTTAAATGCAAAAAAGTTATAAGAGATACAGAAGGCCATTATATATTAATAAAAGGGATGATCCACCAGGAAGATATAACAGTCATAAATATCTACGCACCTAACCAGGGTGCCCCAAAATATATGAGACAAACTCTGGCAAAACTGAAGGGAGAAAGAAATAGACATTTCTACAATAATCATTGGAGACTTCAACACCCCACTCACATCATTAGATAGAACAACTAGACAGAAGATCAACAAGGAAACAGAGAACTTGAAGAAAATGACAAACAAGTTAGACCTAACAGACACATACAGAACATTGCATCCAAACTCAGTGGGTTATACATTCTCAAGTGCCCACAGATCTCTCTCCAAGATAGACCACATGTTAGGTCACGATACAGCTCTCAATAAATATAAAAAGATTGAAATTATACAAAGCACCTTCTCAGATCATAATGGAATGAAACTAGAAATCAATAAGAGACAGGAAAAAAGTAAATGTGTGGAGACTGAACAACACACTCCTAAATACTTGGTGGGTCAAAGAAATTGCAAGTAAAATCAGTAAATATATTGCGACAAATGAAAACGAGAACACAACGTATCAAAAGTTATGGGATACAGCAAAGGCAGTCTTTTTTTTTTTTTTTTTTTAAAGATTTATTTATTATTTATTACATATCCCTCCCCCCACTTTCTGCTTGCTCTTGCTGTGTGTCCATTCTTCTGTGTTCTTCTATGTCTGCTTCTTGTCTCCCCCCGTCCCCGCGGCGACGCGCCGAGTCGGCCCTCCACGGCGGTGGCTCGTTCTGTTCCAGGGTGGCTCCATTCCGTTTCCACGGGGGACTCCGCTCCATGTTTTGCGGGCAGCAGTCCTCCATGTTTTTGCGAGCTGCCGGCTTCCGCTTTCGCGGGCAGCAGCTCCGCTTTTCACAGGTGACTTTGCCATGCCCGTGGGGGCTCGCCCTGCCCGTGGCGGCTTTTTGCCTTGCCCATGGAGGCTCTGCCCCGCCCACGGCGGCTTGCCTTTCTCAAGGCCGTCTGCCCGCTCGGAGAGGTCCCCGGGAACCGAACCCGGGGCCTCCCATGTGGTACACCGGCGAGCTCTTTATCCACTGAGCTATCTAGCCGGGCCCGCAAAGGCAGTCTTGAGAGGGAAATTTATAGATCTAAATGTCTATATTAAAAAACAAGAAAGAGCTAAACTCAAAGACTTAACTGAACAACTAGAGAAACTAGAAAAGGAACAGCAAGGCAAGCAAAAAGAAAGAAATAATAAAGATTAGAGCAGAAATGAATAAAAATGAGAACAGAAAAACAATAGAGAAAATCAACAAAACCAAAAGCTGGTTCTTTGAGAAGATCATAAAATTGACAAACCCCTAGCTAGACTAACAGAGAAAAAGAGAGAGAAGATGCAAATAAACACAATCAGAAATGAAAGGGGGAAGTTACAAATGACCCCACAAAAATAAAAAGAATCATAAGAGGATATTATGAGAAACTATATGCTAACAAATTAGATAACCTAGGTGAAATGGACAAATTGCTAGAAAAGTACAACCAACCTACACTGACGCTACATGAAATACAAGAACTTAACAAACCAATCACATTTAAGGGGATTGAATCCATCATCAAAAATCTCCCAGCAAAGAAAAGTCCAGAACCAGATGGTGTCACAGGTGAATTCTACCAAGCATTTCGAAAAGAATTAACACCAATCCAAACTCTTCCAAAATACTGAAGAGGAGGGAAAATTACCCAACTCATTTTATGAAGCCAACATCACTCTAATAGCAAAGCCAGATAAAGATTCTACAAGAAAAGAAAATTACAGAACAATATCTCTAATGAACATAGATGAAAAAATTCTCAACAAAATACTTGCAAATCGATTCCAACAGCATATCAAAGGACTTATACATCACGACCAAGTGGGATTTATTCCTGGTATGCAAGGCTGGTTCAACATAAGAAAATCAATCAATGTAATAAGCCACATTAACAAATTGAAGGGGAAAAAACCACACGATCATCTCAATCAATACAGAAAAGGCATTCGACAAAATTCAGTCTCATTTTTTGATAAAAACACTTCAAAAGATAGGAATAGAAGGAAAATTCCTCAATATGATAAACATATATGAAAAACCCACAGCCAACATCATACTCAATGGGGAAAGGTTGAAATCTTTCCCTCTAAGATCAGGAACAAGAAAAGGATGACCACTGTCAACACTGTTATTCAATATTGTACTAGAAGTTCTAGCTAGGGCAATTAGACAAGGAAAAAAAAATTAAAGGCATCCAAATAGGAAAAGAGGAAGTAAAACTCTCATTGTTTGAAGAAAACATGATCCTGTACTTAGAAAATCCTGAAGTATCCATGACAAAGCTATTTGAGCTAATAAATGAGTTCAGCAAAGTGGCATGATACAAGATCAACATGCAAAAATCAGTAATGCTTTTGTACACTAGTACTGAACAACCTGAGGAGGAAATCAGGGGGAAAATTCCATTTTCAATAGCAACAAAAAGACTGAAATACCTAGGAGTTAATTTAACCAAAGAAGTACAGGACCTATATGCAGAAAACTACAAAACAATGCTAAAAGAAATTTTAAAAGACCTAAACAAATGGAAAGACAGTCCGTGTTCTTGGATTGTAAGAATAAATATCGTGATGATGTCAATCTTACCCAAACTGATTTATAGATTCAATGCAATACCAATCAAAATCCCAACAGCGTACTTCATGGAATTAGAGAAGACAATTACCAAATTTATCTGAAAGGGTAAGTGCACCCGAATAGCCAAAAGCATTCTAAAACAGAAGAGTGACATGGGAGAAATTTCACTGCCTGACCTTGAAACATATTACAAAGCTACAGTGGTCAAAACAGCATGGTACCAGCATAAAGATAGTGGAATAGAATTGAGAACCCAGAAATAAACCCTCACCTATATAGTCAACTGGTTTTTGACAAACCTACCAAGTCCATGCTAACAGGAAAAAATAGTCTCTTCAACAAATGGTTTTGGGAGACCTCGATATCTAAAACCAAAAGAATGAAAGAGGACCCCTATCTTACCCTCTATACAAGAATCAACTCAAAATGGATCAAAGATCTAAATATAAAAGCCAGGACCATAAAACTACAAGAAAATATAGGGAAACACCTTCAAGACCTTGTAGTAGGTGGTGGTTTCTTAGACCTTACACCCAAGCACGTGGAACAAAAGAAAAAATAGATAAATGGGACCGCCTCAAAATTAAACACTTTTGCACCTCATAGGACTTTGCCAAAAGGGTGAAAAGGCAGCCAACTCAATGGGAAAAAATATTTGGAAATCACATATCTGATAAGGGTTTAATATCCAGGATATATAAAGAGATGTTACAACTCAACAATAAAATGACAAACAACCAAATTAAAAAATGGGCAACAGACTTGAATAGACATTTCTCCAAAGAAGAAGTACAAATGGCAGAAAAACATATGAAGAAATGCTCAACATCACTCATGATTAGGGAAATGCAAATCAAAACTACAATGAGATATCATTTCACACCTATCAGAATGACTACAATTAAAAAGACAGAACTACAAGTGTTGGAGAGGAACTGGAGAGATAGAAACACTTATTCACTGTTGGTGGGAATGCAGAATGGTACAGCCACTGTGGAGGACTGTTTGGCAGTTCCTAAAAGAAGTTGAATATAGACTTGCCATGTGACCCAGCAATACCACTACTGGGTATATACCCAGAACTGAGAGCAATGACACAAACAGACACCTACACACTGATGTTCACAGCAACATTATTCACCATTGCCAAAAGCTGGAAACAACCCAGGTGGCCACAAACAGACAAATGGATAAACAAACTGTGGTGTATTCACATGAGGAATATTATGCAGCTGTAAGAAGAAATGAAGTTGTAAAGCATATGACAACATGGATGAATCTGGAGAACATTATGTTGAGTGAAGCAAGCCAGACACAAAAGGACAAATACTGTATGAATGCAATACTATGAACCAAATATATTGTGTAACATATTGTTTGATTCAAAAAAAATTTTATATGTATCCAGTACATTTAATTGAGAAATGTATGTATTTATTCATCTGTGTTTACTTTTTAGTTTTTAATTGTTTATATTTTCAAATATTAAATGCACAAAATAAGGTTAAAAAATGTAATTCATATCACATTACTTCCCAGTTAAAAATCTTCTGTTGGTTTACCATTTTAGAATAAAGCCCAAAATCCTTACTATGGCTCACAAGACTTACATGAGCTTTACCTTGGGCACTTCTTTGATGTCATCTCCTATTACTCTCCCAATTATTCATTTTGCTCTACCTACAGTGGCCTCCTTATTGCTCAAACATGCCAAGCACAAGTCTCTGTGCTTACTATCCCCTCTCTTTGGAATGTTCTTCTCCAGTTATCTGCATAGCTTGCTCCCTCACTTCATTTAGTTTTCTGCTCAAATGCCACATTATCAAAATATCCAATATATAAATGCTTTTATATTGCATTTATCAATAATGGATATACTATTTTTAAAGCTTGTCTACTGTCTGTCTCTCCCAAGCATAATGTTAACTTCATCAAAGCTAGGACTTTGTTTCAATCACTGGTTTATCTCTAGCACCTAGCACCATTACTTGTACACTGTTGACACTCAGTATTTGTTAACAATCTAAAAAATACAAATATTTGCTCATTTGTTGATCTCCCAGATGTTTCTGATATAAAACAAAATTTGAGAATACTGCTTAAAATCTTTCAATGGCTTACCCTTGTACATAGAATAAAATCCAAATTCCTATT
This sequence comes from Chaetophractus vellerosus, assembly GCA_004027955.1. Lineage (NCBI taxonomy): Eukaryota > Metazoa > Chordata > Mammalia > Cingulata > Chlamyphoridae > Chaetophractus > Chaetophractus vellerosus. The sequence goes on from PVKH010013631.1 coordinate 16,333, forward strand.
CATGGTCTACAACCCCCTGCATGATCCAATCCTTGATTACCTTTCTGACTTCACTTTGGGCCATTCCTATACTCAGGAACAAGGCTTCAACCTTATCAGTTTCATTTAAATTCCTGAAACATCAAATTTCTTTCCCCTTTCAGACTCTTCCACATGCCGTTCCGTCAGCCAGGAATGCTCTCTGCATGGCTAGCTCCTTCTTGTCTGAAATGTCCTACCTTAAATGCCAGCTGCTGAAAAAGCCTGACGTTGATAACCCAAATTAGGATCATGTCTTTATTCTCTATATCTTACCTTATTCCTCATTTTTTTTACAATATTTGCAATTCTAGTATTATATTTCATTTATTTACCTGTTGATCATTTTACTCAAGCTCCTTAAGTATAAAAAATAATTCCTATTTTATAACTAATCCTCAGCACATAGCATACATACACAGTCTTTTCCCCT
>PVKH010013632.1:0-16782 GCA_004027955.1 Chaetophractus vellerosus
ATGAATATTTCATTTACATTCATTGATGTTTTAGCTGATGTCTCCATGAATAATAAACTTGTCATCTGCATAGGACTGTGCTTCCTCGAAATCTACAGCTCTTATCTGCCAGGTCAGCCTTGTTTCCTGATAAAGCTATTACAATGTTAGGACTTGCTTGCCTCTGAAGTTCTTTAACCCAGGTTTTTGCTCTTGCAAAGGACTCCTCGTTTGTGATATCATATAAAAGTATGGCTGCTTGTGCTCCTCTGTAGTACATAAGTGCTAGACTTTGGTATCGTTCTTGACCACCTGTATCCCATATTCCAAACTTGACTGTTGTGTCATCGAGACACACAGTTTGGGTTAAAAAAAGCAGCCCCAATGGTACTCTATTGAAATTCATGAAACTGGCCCTTCACAAAAGGAAGCACTAGGCTTGATTTGCCAACAGCAGACTCTTCCAGAAGTACTAGTTTGAACTGGCATATTTTACTTCCAGTATTTGGCCCATTGGGTCTTGATGCTCCTCGATTAGCCAGGTCCAAATTTGAAAGAAGTCCCTAATTTCAGACTCTTAACCGAATTTCCAGGATACAAGGTGTCAATTTCTTCCTTTCTGAAGGTAGTAGCCTGGACCACAGCGCGCGGAGCTGGAGCTTCCCGGAGGCGGGTCCCAGGCGCGGCCGGAAAGATGCTGTGGCAGCGGCGGCGTCTCCTCCTGGCGCCATTTCCCTCCAGCTGGACCGCGCCAGGCTCGTGCTGCTGGTGCCGCCCCTGCCAGGCCCAGTCCCCACCTCTCCCCGCTCCGCCTTTCTCCTTCCTTTCTCCTCCTGTGCCGCAGTTGGCTCTCAGGTCTGGACTGCGCCTTCCTCCTCCTCTCTCCTCCGCCTCTTCCGCTCAGGCCAGCCACCGGCTCCTGCGAACCAAAACCTTCTGCTGTATTTTAAATCTCACAGATTGTGTCTTTAATTCCCATAAGCTCTGTTAATTATCTATCCAAGATTTCAAATTTCTTTGTGCTCACTCAGTGTCTTCATTTTTTTTTAACAAATCAATTTTATCGGTACATATTAATAAAGCATAAATCCATCCAAAGAGTACAATTAGTGGTATTCAGTATAATCACCTAGTTGTGCATTCATTGTTTCGATCATTTTTAGATCATTTTCTTTATAACAAAAATCAACAACAACAACAACAAACAACAGAAAAAGCTCATCACCTCAGTCTCTCTATGCTTCCCCCGCTCTACATTGCTGCTATTTTGTTTCTGGTTCTCTAGCTTATTTGCATATATATTTTGTAAAAACAGTATTATATATGCAATATCACCCATATTTGTATTTACATGAGGTTTCACTATGTTATACAATCCCGTGCTACATTTTTTTAGTTTCCCTTCTAGTAATATACATGACTTTAGACTTACCCTTTCAACCACTGTCATACCCATAGTATAGCTCTGCTAGTTACAAACAACCTTTTTACCAGTTCTGCACAGATTAATCCTTAGTTTTCCATTCTCTACCCTGATTCTATTTTTTTGGTCACCTATATTCTAATTATTAACTCCATGAGTTTACACAATATATTTAGTTCATAATAGCACAATCATACAGTATTTGTTCTTTTGTGCCTGGCTTCCTTTGTACAACCAAATGTCCTCCAGGTTCATCCATGTTGTCATATGCTTTGTGACTTTTCTTCTCACAGCTGCCTAATATTCCATTGTGTTGGTACACTATAATTTGTTGATACACTCATTGGTTGACAGACACCTTAGCTGTTTCCATCTTTTGGCAATTGTGAATAATGCTGCTGTGAAAATCAGTTTGCAGGTGTCTGTTCATGTCACTGCTCTTAGTTCTACTGGGTATACACCTAGTAATAGTGTTGCTGGGTCACATGGCAAGTCTATATTCAACTTCCTTAGGAATTGCCAAGTTCAGAGGCTGTACCATTCTACATTCCTACCAAAAGTGACTAAGCGTTCCTATCTCTCTACATCCTTTCTAACACTTAAAATTTCCAACTTTTTCATAGTGGCCACTCAAATAGGTGTGAAATGATATCTCACTGTAGCTTTGCTTTGCATTTCCCTGATTGCTAGTGAGTAACATTTTTTCATGTGTTCTTCACCATTTGTATTTCTTCTCTGACAATTGTCTTCTCACATCTTTTGCCCATTTTTTAATCAAGTAGTTTGTCTTTATTGTTGAGTTAGAATATCTCTTTATATAATATGAATATTAAATCCTTATCAGATATGTGATTTCCAAATATTTTCTCCCATTGAGTTGGCTGCCTTTTCATCTTTTTGACACAGTCCTTTGAGGTGCAGAAGTGTTTAATTTTGAGGAGGCCCCATTTATCTAATTTTTCTTTTGTTGCTTGTGCTTTGGGTGTAAGGTTTAAGAAATTACGGCTGAACACAAAATCTTGAAGATGTTTTCCTACATTTTCTTCAAGGGGTTTTATGGTTGTCACTTTTATATTTAGGTCCTTGATCCATTTTGAGTTAATTTTTGTATAATGTATAAGATAGGGGTCCTCTTTCTTTCTTTTGGATATGGCTGTCCTGTTCTCCCAGCACCATTTGTTGAATAGACTGTTCTGGCCCAGCTTGGAAGTCTTGACAGCCTTGTCAAACTCACTTGACTGAAGATGTGAAAGTCTATTTCTAAGGTCTTGATTTGGTTCCATTGGTCAATCTGTCTGACTTTATGCCAGTACCATGGTGGCATATACACTGTAATACACTGTAGCTAAGTGTATTAGTGAGCCAAAGGAGAGCTGATGCAAAATACCAGAAATCGGTTGACTTTTTTATTTGGGGTAGAAGCTTAGAGTTATCAGCCCATAAAGCATAAGTTATTCCCTCACCAAAGTCTGTTGCCATGTGGCAAGATAGCTGCCGATGTTTGCCAGGGTTCAGGCTTCTTGGGTTCCTTTCTTCCTGAGACTCCGTTTCTTTCTGGGCTCAGCATCTCTGTTTCCCCCACAAGGTCAGCTGTAGACTATGAGGTTCTTTAGGCTTTGCCTCTCTCCATAAGGCCAGCTGTAGACTATCAGGTGAATGGCTCATCTCTTTTCCTGGGGCCTTCTCTCCTTCACGACCAAGCTCCTCTGGTGCTTACTTCCCTGGGCTCCAGCATTAAAACTTTGCATCAGAACTCCAACTCAAAATTCCAGCTCTGTCCTTTGCCATGCCTTTTATCTTTGAGTCCCACCCACAAAGGGGACAGGCTACTGATGTGGCCCAATCAAAGCTCTAATCATAATTTAATCACGCCCATAAGAACAGACCAATATCTATTTTTGGAATTCATATCTATATCAAACTGCCACACTAAGTAATATGCTTTAAAGTCAGGAAGTGAAAGTCCTCCAATGTTGTTTTTCTTTTTAAAGACATTTTTGTCTATTTTGGGCCCCTTATTCTTCCAAATAAATTTGAAAATTGGCTTTTCCATTTCTGCAAAAAATGCTGTTGGGTTTTTTATTGAGATTGCATCGAATCTGTAATTAAGTTTGGGTGGAATTGATATATTAATGATATTTATTCTTCCAATCCATGAACACAGAATGTCCTTCCATTTATTTAAGTCTTCTTCAGTTTCTTTCAACAATGTTTTGTAGTTTTCTGAATACAGGTCCTTTATGTCCTTGGTTAAGTTTATTTCTAAATATTTGATTCTTTTAGTCACTATTGTAATGGAATTTTTTCCCCGATTTCCTCCTCAGATTGCACATTGTAATGTGTAGAAATGCTATTGATTTTTGCATATTAACCTTGTATCCTGCTACTTTGCTGAACTCGTCTATTAATTCTAATAGCTTTGTTGTGGATTTTTCAGGATTTCCTAGGTATAAGATCATGCCATCAGTGAATAATGAAAATTTTACTTTTTACTTTCCTATTTGCTTGCCTTTTATAACAGTGGTGACAGTGGGTATCCTTGTCTTATTCCTGATTTCAGCAGGAAAGCTTTCAGTCTTTCACCATTGAATATAATGCTGGTTGTAGGTTTTTCATATATGCTCTTCACCATATTGAGAATGCTTCCTTCTTTTCCTATCTTTTGGAGTGTTTTTATCAAGAAAGGGTGCTGTATTTTGTCATATGCCTTTTCTGTGTCAAGCGAGAAGATCATGTGATTTTTTATTCTTCAATTTATCAGTGTGGTTTATTACACTAATTGACTTTCTTGTGTTGAACCACCCTTGCATATCTATGATGAAACCCACTTGATCATAGTGTATAATTATTTTAATGTGCTTTTGGATTCTGTTTGCAAGTAGTTTTTTTGAGAATTTTTGCATCTATATTCATTAGGGATACTGGTCTGCAATTTTCTTTTTTCATAGTATCTTTAACTGGTTTTGTTATTTGGATGAAGTTGGCTTCATAGAATGAGTTTGGTAGCATTCTTTCCTGTTAACTTTTTGGAAGAGCTTGAGCAAGATTAGTATTAGTTCATCACTGAATGATGGTAGAATCCACCTGGGAAGCCATCTAGTCCTGGGCTTTTCATTTTGGGGAAGTTTTTGATGCCTGTTTCAATCTCTTCACTTGTGATGGTTTGTTGAGGTCTTCTATTTCTTCTAGGGTCAGTGTAGGTGGTTCATGTGTTCCTAGGAATTTGTCTATCTTTTCTACATTGTCTAATTTTTTGGCATACAGTTGTTCATAATGTCCTCTCATGATATGTCTTCTTTCTACAGGGTCAGTGGTAATGTCCCCCCTCTCATTTCTGATTTTATTTATCTGTTTCTTTTTTCTTTCTTCTTTGTCAGTCTAGCTAAGGGTTTGCCAATTTTGTTGATTTTCTCAAAGAACTAAAGTGCAGTTTTGTTGATTCTATTTTTTTTTAAAGATTTATTTATTTTATTACAAATCTCCCCTTCCCCCTGCTGCGGCGACGCGCCGAGAGTGGACACTGCGCAGGCGCGGCTTTCCCCGCTTGTGGGCGGTCTCTGCGTCCGTTCATGGCCAGCTTTCAGTTCGTGGGTGGCTGGCTGCGCTCCATCTGCGGGCGACCTGCCCTGCCCATGGTGGCTCTTGCCATGTCCGTGGCAGCTTCTTGCCCTGCCCACGGCGGCTCCGGCCCGCCCATGGCGGCTTGCCATTCTCAAGGCGGTCTGCCCGCTAGGAGAGGTCCCCGGGAATTGAACCCGGGGCTTCCCATGTGGTATGCCGGTGCCCTATCCACTGGGCTATCGAGCTTGCCCCCTGTTGATTCTATTTTTGTTATTGTTCTTGATTTCATTTATTTTTGTTCTGATCTTTACTATTTCCTTCCTTTGGCTTGCTTTGGGATTAGTTTGCTATTCTTTTTATAGTTGCTCCAGGTGTGCAGTTAAAACTTCAATTTTAGCTCTTTTTTTTTTTTCTTTTTTTTTGTGCTGGGGCCAGGGATTGAAACCAGGACCTCATATTTGGGAATCTGGCACTCAACCACTGAGCCACATAGGCTCCCTTGTGTTGGTTTATTTATTTGATTGCTTGTTGTCTGTTTTTGTTTATAGGAGGCACCGGGGAGCAAACCCAGGACCTTCCATGTGGGAAGCAGGTGCTCAACCACTTAAGCCACATCCACTCCCTGGTCTTTTTTCTTTTTTAATGTAAACATTGAGGGCTATAAATTTCCCTCTTGGCACTGCCTTTGTGGTTTCCTATAGGTTTTGATATGTTGTGTTCTCATTTTCATTCATCTCAAGATATTTACTGAACTCCCTTGCAATTTCTTCTTTGACCAACTGACTATTTAAGATTATATTGTTTAATCTCCACATATTTATGAATTTTCCCTTTTTCCATCCATTATTGATTTCCAGCTTCATTCTGTTATGAGTAGAGAAAGTGTTTTGTATAATTTTAATCTTTTTACATTTATTGAGTCTTGTGTTGTGACCCAACATATGGTCTATCCTAGAGAAGGATTCATGAGCACTTGAGAAGAATGTATATCCTGCTACTTGGGGATACAATACTTTATAAATGTCTGTTATGTCTAGTTCATTTATCATATTATTCTAGCTCTCTTTTTTTATCCTCTGTCCAGATGTTCTATCCAATACTGAGAATGGTGTATTGAAGTCTCCAACTATTATTGTAGAGATGTCTATTTCTCCTTTCTGTTTTGCCAGTTTGTGCCTTATGTATCTTGGGGCACCCACGTTAGGTGCATAAGTATTTATTATAGTTATTTCTTCTTGGTAAATTGCCTCCTTTATTAATATACAATGACTTTCTTAATCCCTTATAACAGTTTTGCATATAAAATACATTTTGTCCAATATTAGTATTGCTACTCCAACTCTTTTTTGGTTACTATTTCCATGAAATATCTTTCCCAACCTTCCAATTTCAACCAGATTATGTCCTTACATCTGAGGTGAGTCTCTTGTAAACAGCATATAGATGGCTCGTATTTTTTTGTATCTGTTCTATCAGTCTATGTCTTTTGATTGGGGAGTTCAAGCCATTAATATTCAATGTTATTACTTAAAGGCATTACTTACTTCATCCATTTTGTCCTTTGTCTTTCTTTTGTCATATGTTATAATTGTCTGTCCTTTTACCTTTTTAATTCACCCTTCCTAATAATCTTTATTCCTATACTCTTTTCCAAGTCTCTTGCCCTTGTTTGTTCCTTGCAGGGTGCAGTGCTCCCTTTAGTATCTCTTGTAATTCTGGTCTTTTGGTAATATACTCTATCAGTTTTTATCTGTGAAGACTTTGAAGTAACCCTCATTTTTTGAAGGACAGTTTTGTCAAATACAGAATTCTTGGGTTGCAGATTTTTCTCTTCCAGTACCTTATATACATCATATAATCTTCTTCTTGCATCCATGGTTTTTGACGAAAGGTTGGCACTTAATCTTATTGAGGTTCTAGGGTATGTGATGCTTTGTTTTTCTCTTGCTATTTTCAGAATCCTCTATCTCTGACATTTCTTGTTCTGAATAGTATGTGTCTTGGGTTGGTCTATTTAGATTTATTCTGTTTGGAGTTCATTACTGTTCTTAGATATTGATATTTATGTCTTTCATAAGGGTTGGAAATGTTTCAGTCATTATTCCTCAAATATTCTTTCTGTCCCTTTTCCATTCTCTTCTCCTTCTGGGACATCAATAATGCATATGTTTGTACATTTCACATTGTCATTCACTTCCCTGAAACCCTATTCCATTTTTTCCATTCTTTTCTCTTTCTTCTGCCTTTTTCCAGTTCAAATATTCTGTCTTCAAAATCACTAATTCTGGGGGCCGGCTGTAGCCCAGTGGATAGGGCGCCAGTTCACCACATGGAAGGCCCCGGGTTTGGTTCCTGGGGACCTCTCCAAAGCAGACAGACCGCCTTGAGAAAGGTGAGCTGCCATGGGTGGGGCAGAGCCGCCATGGGCAGGGCAAAAAAAACGCCGCCACGGGCAGGGCAAAGCCACCACGGGCAGGGCAAGTCACCCAAGAATGGAGCAGATCTGCCCGTGAACGGAAGCATAGCCACTTGTGAATGGAAGCAGACCCGCCCCCGAATGGAGCAGATCTGCCTGCACGGTGACCTGACTTGGTGCGTCGCTGCGGGGTGGGGGGGGGGGAGAGACAGAGTGGACACAGAAGAACACAGAGAAATGAACACAGCAAGAGCAAGCAGAAAGGGGGGGGATATGTAACCAAAAAAATAAAATCACGAATTCTGTCTTAAAGCAATTCAAATCTGCTATTATGTGCCTCTAATGTATTTTTCATTTTATCCATTGTGTCTTTCATTCCCATAAGGTCAGTTACTTCTCTTTGCAGGCTTTCAAATTGTCCTTTATGCTCACCCAGTGTCATGTTAATATCCTTTATCTCTTTAGTTATATTTTCTTTCAATTCATTGAACTGATTTAGGAGATTTGTGTGATTATCATTGGCTATCTTTAGTCCTGTATCTCTTCAGGATATTTGGTTTGTTCCTTTGGCTGGGCCATCTCTTCCTGTTTTCTAGTATGGCTTGTTTTTTTTACTGATGACTCAATGAAAGTCCAATGAAGGTCCCTGATAAGTTTCTGGGAGAAGTTGCCTGTCCAAAGATGAGCTGGGAAATTCTCTCCAAATGTTGAAATCACTTCCCCTTTTAAGGTATTCAACTGATTAGATTAAAGTGTCACCCATTGCTGAGGGCAATCTGCTTGATTGATGCAGATGTAATCAGTCATCCACCCAGTAAACTCACTGGTGACCAAAGTCCATAAATGTTCTTGTATTACAATTAGCCCAGAGCTTGCTGGACCAAACACGTGGACACAGTTACCTGGCCGAGTTGACACATTAACCTAACCACCACAGGAGGGGACCCTTTGAACTCCCACAATCCACTCCTATGCAGCAGTTTGCATTGCCCATAGGACACACATTGCATTCACATTTCACAACAACAGTACAGCATACAACTAAGAGTCTTCCACTAAAAGCTAATAGACTTAGAAAGACATGTTGCCAGGGCTAAGAAAGGGAATGAAACCACTTAAAGAGGGGGATAAAAGCTAATTTATCAATATGACTTAATTGCTCTTGCATATTATTTAAAATTTGTGAGATATTATGAGAGTGATCAGGAATATATACACAACTTTGAACATTATTTAATGAGAAGATCTTGTTTCAAACTTGTCAATAGGTCATATTTTGCCATGCCAGCAGGGTGTTCCATGCTGTCCAATTTGCAGGAGTTATGGTTCAAGGCCAGCTGTACTGGTCTAACAGTATATAAGCAACAAGTTCATTAGTAGACAATAAAGCACTAGGTAGGGGAGTCCTATGATGAGGCTTCCAATACCGTACGTTTTCCCCTTCTAAGTTCTCTGAGTTTCCTACAGTGACATTAAAAACCAGTTTAGGAATAAGGAGACTCCACATAGACACACATAGGGCCCCAGCTATTTGCTGCCCTGATTGATTGTCTTTTTACCTTCACCTGTCAGCTTTCAGGGAACCAATGGGGAGGCCTTTCTGTTTGGAGTTATCCAGGACTTCTTTTGAACCAGGAACTTTGGTGGTCTTTATTGTGACCAGTCGCCTTCTCTGTTCCTTATACTAACCTTCCTCAACTTTGCCCTCAGAAAGTTTACAAGCTTATTCTTAAAGGGCAGATGAAGGACGATGGTCAGTTTTCCTCCTGGTTAGGGACAATAGTCTAGTCTTTGCCTGACAGGATGTGAAACTCTGGCTATTCTATTGAGGTTGAGGAAAGGCAGGTCAGGCACTATGGTTGGAACTGGATGAAATCTCCACATGACATACCTTGTTCTGGATGGCCTTGGTTCTGGGAGAAATAAACTTAGAATATGAATTAAGTTTACAAAGACTTTTAACATGTTCAATATCCTTCTGCATATGATCTAGAATAGAGAATTATTTTTATATTTATTGGGTATATAGGTACAGCACTTAATACTAACCAATGTACTGATTAAGTCACAAGTTCTTCTTTGAGCTGCAGTTAATAGATCTAAGCTTCAGATTTGTAATACCATACATGTTTCTCCATGGGAGCAGGCCATAATGCCAATTTTGTTGCTTTAAGTTTTACTCATATTACTCTGGTAATTATTCCTCCACTTGGTATGTCCTTCACACAGCCAGCATGCTGCAGCACTGTTGGCCCCTGGCCTGCTGCACAGCACCCTTTGGCACTGTGAAACAGAGCCAGACTGGAGGCAAAATCTGGCCATAACAAATGATTGCTGGCTGCCACAGGAGTCCAAAACAGTAACATAGCTTCTATCCACTTCAGGAGCCATGTCCAGAGATGTGGTAGACACTTTTATTGTTTTAGGGGTCATAGTGACAACCTAGCCAATAACTCAAATGGGGAGGCACTATGCAGGGTACTGAGGTTTGGTTTGAATGCACAAGAGAGATTGACAATCCTCAAGTCTGTTTCTTTTAATTTTTATATAGTTTCTAAATACTTTCAATGTAGTTTATAACATATCAAATAAACTTAACTATTTTAAGTGCTTTACATTTTACTTTAGCAGTCAGGAAAAAAATGAACTTTTTATTATTTTAAGAAAACCTAAAATTTCCAATGAAATAAGATTACCTTTCTCTACTACAACATTAATATGCATTTTTGAGGTAGCCTCTGATAAGTTTCTTTATTATGAAGTTACTTTTTGTTATTAATATTAATCAAGTTTTTATTTAATAATGGCTTCCCGGGATTAGCTATTTAAATAATTCAGTTTAGAAAATGCTTTTGCAAACCTCCTATAGCCATCAGTTACTTTTACCTTTAAATAAGCTTCTTAAATTATAATTAGGAACCAATGAAATTTACTTTTATCCATTTAATTCTTGTCTTATATTTCTCATTCTTTTCTGTGAAAATTAGTTCACTTTAGGATAGATTTATATTTCATTAAACACAAACTTATGATTTTCATCATCTTAAAGATTTAATACATATAATGCTAATTTATTTTATTAGAATCTTATAAACCTAGGGAGATTACACCCAAGCCAAATAAAATTGGAACAATTATCCTTTATGCAAGAAATGTTCTTCTTTTTCCTCCCTTTACAGGAAGCTAAAACTTCTTTTTTTCTTTAATAAATTTAAAAACTGTGAATAACCTCAAAAGTATACTGACTGCTAGGTTCTGGATATATTATAATTATTTAATTTGTTTTAATCATAATTTAGAAAAGATCTTTTCATAGCTTTTAGGGACTTTTTCTTTACTGAAATTTGGCAATTGGGTTAATTAACCTCATTTTTTTACCTCATTTTAAGGCTGTTAAAAGTTTAAGTTGGGGAATTACAGGACAAACTATGATTTTAAAATTCTGTGGCCTACATTTTTCTATTTTGTCACATCTAGCCCTTTTCCCATTCTTCCTCTTTCTCTTCATCTGATGAAGAGTCCACAAGGTCCCTCCCAGGGGTGGTCAATATTCCCCAGACCTGGACTTGAGGAAGCCTGCAGCCCCTAGCCCAAACATATTCATTAAGTCAGGGTTTCTAACTGATCATTAACTTGGTGCAGGTGATCAGTTAAAGAATCTTTCATATCTGCCTGTGTCAGGTGCATGTTCCTTTTTAACTTTAACTTTTCTTCTAAGTGGTGCACAGAGGCCTTTGCCACTTGTTCTGCCTCAGTAGCTACCCGCAAGAGCTTTTAGCAGGAGCCATGCTATAGCTGCTGCTGTCAGTCTCCCTTTTTCTTTTTTAAATGCAGCTGCTTGGCTACCTGCTGTAGCACAGCCATATACCTGCTGCAGTTTTTCGGTGTCCCCGTACTCTCTCAGCAGTCCCCACTTATCCTGAAGAGCAGCCACCCTCCCCACATGGATGTTATAGGCAAACCAGGATTTCCCCTGTGTATTCTCCTTTCCCAGAGCACATGCCTATTGCTGCCAGCAGTCCTTTGGTCTCCTGGCTCGTGGCTCACCAATTGTTGCAACTCAGCTCCTGAAGGGCATGCATCAGAGCGGCAGCAAGACCAAAGGACACCTACAGACAGGAAAGATTTTCCAGGTGTCAGTAGGCTGGATAATGGAAGTAGTGCTCTGCCAAGAGGTGGGAAAATGAGGGGCAATATATAGGGTATTAGAACAAGGACATTTCATAACAGAGTTTCTCCTAGGGTCACTTGAAACACATAAATGAGATCTGGTGATATTACTGTAGAAGGAATTGGACAGCTTGGAGTCTAGATACCATGTATATATTGTTCTCCTGTGAGGAGGTTTGTTACATTTTAACTTGTGTCCTGGGGCATGTAGGCAGATGTATACTGTGGGCTGTTTCCCTTAGGGAGGGGACCCACTGGAACCCCATACATATTAAGTAGAAAGTGACAGTTTTCCCATCTAAACCTTCATACAGCTTTAGATGTGCTTTCCTAAACATATCTGTACATGTATGTAAATACTTCCTTTTGTTTTAAGAAAATTGAATCATGTTCTAAATATTTTTGATGCAGTTTATAATATATGAAATTATATTTTAGCTTATTGTATCTGGCACTCTTTTGCCAATTATTCACTCTTTTAACAAATATTTATTGAGCACATTCTCACCACTGTTCTAGCATTGGTCACTGTTATAGGCATGTTGATTTTTTTTAGAAGATCATTTTATAGCCTGAATAGTGTTCCATTGGTTAGATTTGCTGCGGTTTTAATGAATACCCAATTGATAGATTATTAGGTTGTTCCTAGTTTTATACATAATAATCTCTGCTGTGATGAACTGATGAACTTCCATGTACAGAGCTTGTACAGTTGAGGCAGGTAGGCACAGGGAAAGAGGAAAGACAGCTGGGACTTGGCAGAAAACATGGCCATGAGTCCCCACCCAGAAACCCCCTGTGGGAAGGCTGCTACCAAAAACAAGGCTAGAGAGACCCCTCCAAGGCCCTGGCCAAGAGGCCCCATTTGGAACTCTTCCTGAGGTCAAGGGGAGGACCTGAATACCTCCAAACAGGCCTCCTCATTGGGTCCCTGAGAGCTAATAGGTGAGGATCATAAGGCAACCAATCAGAACAGCAGACAGCTGGGGCCCCTCCTCAATATTAGGAAAGGGGAGGATGAAAGATGTTAAAAGGCCTAACCCAGGGCCCCATGTGTGCATCTCACCCTGTACCATGTCCATACCCATGTCTCAGGTTGTGTACTTATCTCTTTTCTTGTTTCTTAATAAACTCTATACTCCCTTGCCGACCCTATAGCGTATCCTTAAATTCTTTTATGTGACATAGCTAAGAACCTAAAGCCCAGAACCCAGAGTGTTCCACTAACACAGACATCTTTGCTCACTTGTTTAATTATTTTCCAAGGATAAAATTCATAAAAGTGGAATTGCTGCGCTGAAAGGAATACACAATAAAATGTTATTACATATTTCCAGATTGCCCCCAAAAATCTTGTACGACAAAGCTATAAGAATTCTTGATTCTAAACACCTTTAACAATATTAAAAATTACCTGTCTTCTAAGTCTTTGGCAATATGATGGGTAGAAAATTATATGTCAATTGTTTTAATTTGCAGGTCTTCAGTGACAAATGTATTTGAAACTATTTCAAAGATGTGTTAGTAGTTTATATACTTTTATGAATTACCTGTTCATGCCCTTTATTTTCTATTGGAACATTCATCTTTTTCTTATTAATATATATTTAACATATTAGTCTGGTGTTTGCCAAGTATTTTCAAAATTCTGAACCTTCAATGTTTGTTAGAGCTCACTTAAAAAACATGCATTGCTGAAGGCTTGCCAAGCTAAATGATAACATACCTAATTAGCAATAGGACAATTGAATCCCAGTGGCCTTACACCCAGTTTATGTTTTTTCTCATTCCACCTCAGTGCTTCCCTGAGAGATAACTGATTTTGTAATAATCAGTTATAAGAATATTAAGATCAGTCATTGTTTTATTGCCTTTTAGAAGCAAAAGATAGATTAGATTCTTTGCCAGTATTTTAGAATATTTCTCATGAGGGCCTTAGAACCACAAATTCGTGGCTAAGTTTGTTAGTTACTATGAATTCCAAGGTGAATTGGAAATACTGTAGAGTTTGGAATTAGTCAGAATTCTTTGGGTTACAAGTGATAGAGACCCAACTTGAATCAGTTTAAGGGAAACAGGTGTTATTGGAAAGATACTAGGATATGTCACTGCCTGTGAGAAAGGAGCTGAAGTGAGTGTGTAAGTAATGAACACAATTAGCTTTCACCTCTCACCTGGATTCTCTCTGCTACAGACCAATCCCTCAACACAGTGGTAAAGGAATAGAAAACCCCACAAGGCTGGAACCTGGGTCTTGAGGTGCCAGTTTTTTTCTTCTCCCTGGATCTTTCAGCAACAGAGCCAAAGAAATTAAAAAGCATTTTCATAAAGCCAGTTTATCTAATAGATAAGTGGTTTATGATTAACATAGCAATCTATGGGATTTATAAAGTACCTGTGAGAGAAGGCAGAATGGGGCAGTGATTCAGTGGGGTTTAGGAATCTCAGCTCAATCGCTCACCAACATTGTGAACTTGGGCCAGGTACTTTAAAAAACTTGAGTTGCCTCAAATGAAAGTGAGGATGGCAGTGGGAATCAGCTTAGAGGGCTGTCACAAAAATTAAATGAGATAAGAAATTTCCAGTACTTAGCACAAATGTGGAACAGGATAAACAATTGGTTAATGTTAGCCACTATTATTTTATGCTTCCTAGAAACCAATATGTTTTCATAACAATTAGGTTTAGCTACAATTAATAGAAAGAGCTCAAATAACAATGGCTTAAACAAGGTAGAAATTTAATTCTCTCCATGAAGGTCCAGAGTTTTATAAATCATGCCTGAAGTTCTTCCTCTAATTTAAATATTATCTCTACTATTTGTTTTTACCTAGCCAAACCTTGATTCCTTCATAGCATATTTTTAGTAACTTTTATTAAAATTGTGAATTCAAAGAACAATAAGTACAGATAAACTACAGCAATGATGATGACATCATTGGAGTTGAATCTAGATTAGAACTCTATCTATGACATTATCAGAATAGAGATGAGAGGTTTTGGAATTTGAAAGCTCAGAGGATCAAACTGACAAGAAGAGTCTCTAGAGAGAAAAATAGAGAGTCAATTAGTATTTGCAGATACCACCACCCAGGGGTGGGAGGAAGAAAAGAAAAGGGCAAAAAGTAAAAGACTAGAAAGTGAATATTCTTAAGCCACGTGATTCATTTCCAAACATACACTTACACACACACTCACACACACATGCATACTTTCTTAATATATACAGATACAATAAATCCATATCGAGAGGGAAGTCAAGGGACGACTAACATGAGATTCAGCATGATAGCCACTTGAGGTGAGGTGAGGCAGAGAGAGTGGATGGAGAGGGTTATATGGGTGTGTGTGTGTGTGTAGCAGTTATAGACAGGGTGCTTGCTTTTGGCTTGAGTGGTGGTTTCACAGGTACTTACTACTTTTATTAATAATAACTAAATCTTTTACAAAAAAATGAATACCAGAAAAGAAATAAACTCTCACAGACCAATTGCTATGGAAGAAATAGCTTTCATACCAGAAATTAAGGGGGAAAGATCACAGTTATAAGAGAAATGAAAGATGATAAACTCTTTTTTGAAAAGATTTACTTTATCTTTATTTTATTTTTTATTTTAATTTATCCCTTCCTTCCCCCAGATGGTTCTCTTGTCGGTTTGTTCACTGTTTGCTCACCTTCTCTAGGCGTCACTGGGAACCGAACCTGAGACCTCCTACATGGGAGGCAAGTGCCCAACAGCTTGAGCCACATCTGCTTCCCATGGGTTGCTGCAGGTGCAATGTCTGTTCTTCTTTAGGTGGCTCCAGGACCCGAACCTGAGACCTCCCATGTAGTAGGCAGGTGACCAACTGGTTGAACTCACCCCATCTGCTTCCCTGATAAATTCTTAAAAAGAAATGTGAACTTTTAGGGTACAGGGGATTGGGGTTTACATGTCAGCTCTAAAAATGATGCCATTTTTCTGGGTTCTGTGTCCTCAACTCTAAATAAGAGAACCAGGTTAAACAATTTTAGGATCTCTTTCAGCTTTACTATGCTTTCTGTGAGACTTTTCCTGTTCAAGTCTTCAATGAACTTGACTAGAGCATAAGGATTTCTATGACCTTTCACTGTCTTTAGTAAAGATCTTGGATAATAGCCCAGTACATGAAAAACAGCCAAACATTTATTTAAAATCAATTTAGTAGCTATTTGACCTCACATAAGCCAGTTAACAACCAAACAGCAGAGTTCTGGTCTATAAAATGAGATAATAATAAAATCCTTACAGATTTGCTATGAAAATTAAAATAAATATGATGTCACTTCATAAAATGTAAACTGTTATACTTCATAAATTATTTCTCACTAGTAGATTATGAAAATTCTATTTTAAAAGCTTCCTAGGTAGGAATGTCTTAAACAATGAAGTAAACTATTGTCTATGGAATCATCGTCTACTTGGCTCTATAACCCCAGACATCAGTGCTTTCCTAACACCCTGGAAGAAAATTTCGGAGCAAGTATTTTTTTTGCTTTTTGTTATTATCTAGATGAATTTATAAATTCATACTCCTCCTCCAAATTGTCCTCCAAGAGTTTTAATAAAGAATGCTGCTTATTTGCAAAGTTATTACAAAATGGAAAGCCTACATTTCTGATAAAGCACCCTCATAGGCTAAGATTTTGCAAACAGTGTGGTCAGGGCTGCTGGGGTCAGAAGTTCCATCACCATTGCTGGAGAGTTTTCAAACACAAATGCCTTCAGGAACCAGGACCAGGCCAGTAACAAACGACCACCTCCCAGAGTTAGAACATTTCACGTTCCTCTTATTTGAAAAACATCAGTATAAGCTTAACGATACATGTCAATAGTCACTTTTGTCCATTGGTGAGAAGAGGGAAAGTGGCGATGTTGTAAATGACCTCCAAATGCCTGTTTAAAGGGAGGTGGCTACTACTCAGTGATAGCCAATTTGTTGCCAATCAAATTTTTCAGGAAAAACTAGAAATCTTGATTTTTATGTCACGTTTCCCAATTTTAAAATGCTGGCTGATAATTCAAATTTCAAAAACCATTGTGGGGGGCCGGCTGTAGCCCAGTGGATAGGGCACTGGTTCACCACATGGGAGGCCCCAGGGTCAGTTCTCAGGGCCTCTCCGAGCGGGCAGACTGCCTTGAGAGGGCAAGCTGCCGTGGGCGGGGCAGAGCCACCATGGGCAGGGCAAAAAGCCGCCACGGGCAGGGCAAAG
>PVKH010013634.1:0-16785 GCA_004027955.1 Chaetophractus vellerosus
CAGCTTTCCCCACTTGTGGGCGGTCTCTGCGTCCGTTCACCGTGGGCTTTCAGTTCGCCGGTGGCTGGCTGCGCTCCATCCACGGGCGACCTGCCCTGCCCGTGGCGGCTGTGCCCTGTCCGTGGCAGCTTTTTGCCCTGCCCACGGCGGCTCCGGCCCACCCATGGTGGCTTGCCATTCTCAAGGCGGTCTGCCCGCTAGGAGGGGTCCCCGGGAATCGAACCTGGGGCCTCCCATGTGGTAGGCCGGCGCCCTATCCACTGGGCTATCAAGCCGGCCCCCTAACTATATTTAACTATAGCCCTAAGAGTGTATTTTAGAACCTAAGCCTTTCATAAAATGTTACTCAACATTTTGACCTCCAAAACAGATAGCTTTACTATATTCCTCTTTACTGAACATATAAAAAACACTCTCCAAAGACAGTTTGATTGCTTTTTTTATTTGGGCAGCCTCTAGATAGTTGACCTCATTTTCAATAGATGAGGGCTATTTGACCAAGAAGAATAAAAAAATACATTGAGTATACCCATTTGTGGAAAAGGTGTACACATTTGATGGAGGGAGGGATAAGTACTCTACTTTTTGTTCATTTTCACAAAGAAGAATATATCCAGTACCTATGGTTAGCATATGTGATAAATTTAAGGGAATGATGGAAGCAACAAAGGGTGTTATTTAAGCAAGTCTCTACTGTTCAGTTTCTTCACTTTCAAAGAAAGGTACATCGTTGCCATTTAATATGGCACCTCAAAGCTAGCTCCAGTACCCTATGCTTCTGTTAGTCCAAGGCATGACCGCATGAGAACATAAGATGAAGGACTAACTACCATTTATCAAGATGAGAGTGTCACCATAGCTGGAACTACTCTGCCTGGAAAGTACTGTTGTATCATTTTATTCATCCCAGTGTGAAGAGTATATTTTAAGTGACTATTCCTGCCTTGGCCATCAACTCCCACTACAGCTCACCACCTCTCGGCACCCCAGCCTGAGGACTCAGCAATGTAGACAGCCATGATTTTAATTATTGATGAAAAACCAGTGCAGAGTCAGGTGCCAATACTGGTTGCACATTCCCTTAAACTTATCACAAAGACTAACTATAGGTATTGGATATATCCCTCTTCTCACATTTTGAGAAGTCAGTGTCTATTTGGCAGAAAAAAAGACTCTTCTGACTTTACACTACTTTGAGGACAGGCAGCAAGCATCTCTCAATTTCTTGCAGACAGTGTAGGTGCTCCACGGTTGTGAAATATTCCACAGATGTGACTATTTCTCCACATTTCCCTTGTTAAGTATGAGGAAGTAAAGGCAAAGGAGGCAAACAAAGCAGCTAGGAGAGTATGGAAGAAAACTATTGAGTTGTTCCTAGCAATGAGCAATGAGAACTTGAACAAGTGTTGGATATGCCTGACACAATAAAGCCATGGTAGTTAGATTAAACTGATATTAATGGGTACATAGGTTAGAGATTAAGAGAGAAACTGGAGAGAGGAAAATGACTTTCCAAAAGGAGTGGTGGGGAGGGGAGTGGATATATAACAGACAAAAAGAGAGAAAGAACACCCAGTTCATTCTGGATGTATTTTGATAGGCTCAAATTATCTAGAAGAAATGGAGACTTCTTTTCCACAATTAACCCCCAGATAACTTAATTATTACATAAGATGTAAAACTTTTTCCTTTTTTAAAAAAATTATTTATTTTAAAGAAACTTTAGATTGCATAAATGTTACATAAAAAATCTCGGGGATTCCCATTTGCCCCACCCCCCCACACACTTTCCCACATTAATAACATCCTTTATTAGTGTGGTACATTTGTTACAATTGATGAACCCATATTGAAGTTGCTACCAACCATGGACCACAGTTTACATTATAGTTTACACTCTATAAAGTAAGTTATGACAAAATACATGATGGCCTGTATCTGTCACTGCAACGTCATGCTGGACAATTCCAATGTCCTGAAAATGCCCCCACATTACACCTATTTTTCCCCCTCCCTCCCCTCAGAACCTCTGGTGGCCATGGCCTCCACAGCAATGATAAAACTTTTTCCTTTTTAACATCTCATATTCATCTCTTACTTTACGTGTCCATTGCTATCACTCTAAGAAATAAACTTTATTTTGTAAGAGGTCCCTGATTTTCCTATCTAAACTAGGGCAGTGATTCTCAAAGTATATTCCCCCTAACCAGTAAGATCAGCATCTCCTGAGAACTCATCGGAAATGAAAATTTTCCAACTCCCCTGAAGACCTAGTGAATCAGAAACTCTGGGGGCAGGGCCCAACAATCCTCCAGGAGACTCTGAGGTGAGCTCAAGCTTGAGAACCACTCATGTAGGGTATGCTACAGTAACAGCCTCTAAATCTCAGAGGCTTAGTGTATTTTATATATATATATATATACATATTTTTTTTAGTTACTCACAGTGTTAGCACCACCTCTCTAGTGCAGCACCATTCCAAATGATGATCAGAAATTCAAACTGTTTCAACCACGTGGCTTCTACCATCTGAACACGAGGACTCCAGGATCACTAAGACAAAGGAGGAGAGAGCAGGAGTGTTACAGTCTTTCTTTGCATCCACCTGGAAGTGAAACTCTTCTAATCACAGTCATTGGCCAGAACGAATCATATGTCTTCTCATAATTGAGAGAAAGATGGGGAAAACATGGTATTTGAGTGAGCATTAAATGTTTTCACAACCCCTAATATCCTTAGTGCCAGTCCTTTCCTTGATCAGTTCAGCTATCTCCCTTTCAGAATTATCAAAAGTCTTTACATTGTCTATAGTATGGTGGATAAGTGAACATTATTATTGTGACACTCAATGTTTTCACAAATGTCGTCCCTTTACTTTTCCAATCACTGCACCTCAACACAAACTTGTGTTTTTAGCCTTGATTATCTGTTCACTAATATCTTCCTTTTTCTTCCCAATAAGCACTGCTCCCCCACTCCATAGTGCCTTCCTTTTTGCTTTCTCCCCATCCACGTCTTCTTGACGTCAAAGGCTGAAGTCAGCACCTCTTCACATGAAGTCTCTGTTAGAGGGTCCATCCTCTAGGAAGGACCCCTGATGCCCAGCAACCATGTTGACATTATTTGACCCTGCTCCCTCAGTCATTGCCAATGGAACAAGGTGGACATGCAGGTGGGTCACTCAGGATTTTGTAACTAATATTTTATTATATCTTGTAGATAAAAATGAAGAAGCTTCTAGTAATTGTATACTCTGTGTCCATTCCATAAAACACTCTCTTCATAAGACATCACTTGACCAGGTAGATTCCTTAACAATATGGTAAAAACAATATGGTAAAATATATGTGGCTGGGGGTATTGGGAAGGAGGTAAATTGGGGGTATATCAATGTAAAAGATTAAATGATAGGGTACTAAAACCAAAAGGGGTTCTCATTATACATTATCCATTTGTTTAATGTTTGAGAAAATTACAGATTTTTTTTTGATCCTCAGTTTAATTTCTACATACAGAATAGAGTTCAGTCACCAGAATTCATGATTAGTGTTTCTATCTTTTCAATTGTTAGGGACTAGTAAGGGACCTGTAATCAAAACCAAAACCAAATCCTATAATACATATCAGATGTAATAATGTATAATAATATAGACATATATAACTATATTGAAGTTTCTCTTTAGCATAAGTGCCATTAGTAAGAAGCACAATATGTTCTGCGTCTTTTAGGTTCATAGGTTTTAAGGAAGGAAAAGGTGCCTTTTGATTCTAGCATCCACTCATGTCAAAACAAAACAAAACACGGAAAGCCTCCCGGAATACTATCTGCTAGTTCCCCAGCTAAAAGAGAAAAACTTCATCACCTCCTTTGTGTTTAACAAGACTAAGCAGTTTCAAAATCAATTCTCTACTTCCCAACATTAAAACAATGCCTTTAATGACCGTTGGCCATGTCACTGTTTCTGCCTGTGAGTTCATTATTTCTAGCCCAAGTTTCAGAGAAGAGTTTAATCCACTAGATCTTTTAATGAGTTTCCAGAATTATCTGAGATGGAGGTAAATCTCTGAGGTTGAAAAATTGGAAGAGCAATTGACCTTCATCTTATTCTCAAATTCAGGTATAATTAATTCCTCAGTTGCGGAAACCTAGGTTGCTCCACTGAGATTCTTCTATGCCTGACCTTGGTACACGCTTCATCTCTTTTACATTAATTGTCTGAAAAAGTTGCCCTATTACATGGGCAACACCTGCACCTTAAGTGAGGTTGATGAGTATATGCTTATCTTGCAAATTTACCAAAGAATAGATTGCAATAAATTCAAGTTTATACACATTTGAAAGGAATTAGCTTCCATAACTATATATTTGATCATATAGTATGTTTAACTTATTTTTGAAAGCATAATTTAATTGTTTGAAACACTTTATCAGTATGTTTGCTTATATTTCACCTTCAAGTTTCTTGTGTTTGTTTTTAAGTAGCTTGTGTATGAAAAAGTAGACATTGATTATGGAAGTGTTTTTTTTAACTGAAAATGGGAGGATTATTTTTCCATATATATATATTTTTGCGAATATAGAAGTCTTGATTAAATCAGCTGGACATTAAACAGAAACTGTTAAAGAAAAAATGAGTTGAAAGAAAATTGCTTAGGTTTATGTGTTTAAATTTTTGCTTTAGAAAGAACAATAAAATAATCACAATACTGAAAATTTACAAAATCGTGACTAAAACAAAAATATCCATGCTCATCTGAATGTCTTGACCTCACTTAGGTTGTCAGTTTAAAATGATTCTCTTCAGTCTTTTGTAGCATGCATATGTTTTAAATAAATGGCAATGACTATGTAAAATTTTACCACTAGCTTTTTCTTTCTAGTATTACAATTTTGTATTATGAGATTATATAGTTTCATAATCATAATTTTAATGGCTACATAGATGATGGCACCATCGTTCACTTAATTACTTCCCCATACTTGAACAATTATATTGTTTCCAATTCTTCACTCTTACAATGGAATCACATTTTTTGTTCTAACATTTTTCTATATTTTGAATTACCTTCTTGGCAGAGAGTTCAGAAGCATTACTACAGGATGGGAAGATATAAACATTGTAATGACTCTTGCTAGATATTGTCAAATTGCTTAATAAAAATGCTGTAGGTCATTATAATGTCATAAGCAAAAGGTCATTTCAATATTCCCTATTTCATCACATGCAAGCCAATATTAACAATATGCAGCATTCATATTTTAATCTTTACTTAGTTAAATTTCTAATAGTTTTGTTAGATTTCTTTACCATTAGAATTTTCATATTTGTTAATACAAAGTTTTACTAGTTACGAGTATTCACTCCTTAATACTTTTCTATTCATTTCCTTGTCTTTCACTTATTGAAGGCTTAATGGATTCCATATTAATTTTACAAATATTTCAAGAAATGAAAGCATTGTTATATTTATTGTACATTTTTAATGTGGTTTTGCTTTTATTTCCTTTTTGAGGGTGGTTAGAGGAATTACAGATGTTTGTAACTTCTTAGAAGCCAGGTATTTCTGTATTTTCTCTTTTTCTTTGTACACAGTTTATATAGAGTCATCTCCCTTTCCTCTATTCACTTGCCTCCTAAGTTACATTTTCTTCAGTGATGAGATTCCTTCTAGGCACTGATTTTTTAAAACATTGTTTGATTCTCCATCTATTTCTTATTTTGATTTTAAGTGAGAGAAAATGGTTGACCTTTCGATCTTCCCCTATTTAGACAAAAGCTCTTACTTCATCAAATAGTAATAACCTTCTAAAATATATTAATTTTTCTACACATTAGGTCAATTTTTCAGCTATTTATACCAGCCAATGTTCTCTGTATGCTATTGTCTAAAAATATTTGTTTTTAATATGTGACAGAAAATTGAATTAATACAGACTGAGAGTAACCTACGTCTCGATGAGTGAAAAACATGCATTGTATTTAATCCTCATAAGAGCCCATTAAAGAAGACACTACTACTGTATTTTACAAGTGAGGAGGCTGAGGTTTAATTTTCTAATAATTTGCCCTGGATTAATCAGCTAGTAAGCGGAAGAGATTTCATATGAACCCAAGCCTGTCGAATTCCAATTTTAATTTTGCCTAAATGTGGTTGTCACATGCTTATGTAATAAGATATTTTTCCGTAAGATTAAAATTTATTTCAAGATTTGTGTTATAAACATGTTTATAGCAATAATCATCATTCCTACTTTTCGTCCTGGAAATGGGTTAAGTGCAACAGGGCAATAAAAGAAAAATCCCTGAAAACTCCATTTCAGTGAAACAAGGAGCATATGTAATATACCTGAGGGAAAAAGAAACAATTGAGAAGGTAGTCAATGGCACAGGAATGAGTAAAGAGTAGTGGCAAGAGGACCAAGCAACAAAAGGTCTCGTAAAAAAAACAGAAACATATATATACTTTTTGAAGAGAGTTTGTTTTGAAATGCCATATTTTTATTTGCATAAAACGGATGCAAAGGATCACATAGAAAAGCCATCTTTGCAGGAAGTAGTCTGCCTCTGTGACAACAAAGCAGAAGAAAGATTTCCAACTGTGTTGTCAGTAATTCTACTCTGACAGCCTCCCTGCCATGGCCACACACTCTAGGAAACTCCAGCAAATAACTGGTACAGGAAAAGCAAACGAAGAATGAGTAATTTAAGGGACTTGTTACAGGACCAACACAAAGGTTTTTATTAAAAAGGTAGAAAAAAACCATCATGCTCACAGTTTTATTAAATTTCTATTAGTTTGTTAGGTTTCTTTACCATTAGATTTTTTCATATTTGTTTATACAATGTTTTACTAGTTATGAATATTTGCTCTTTAATATTTTCCATTAATTTTCTTGTCTTTCATCTATTGAAGGCTTAATGGGTTCCTTATTAGTTTTAAAAATATTTTATGAGAAAAAGTATTGTTTCTTACTTGTCATATTTATTGTAAATTTTTAAATGTGGTTTTGCCTTTTATTTCCTTTTATGAGGTGATTAGGGGAACCACAGATGTTTTTAACTTCTTAGAAGCCAAGTATGACTGTATTTTCTCTTTTTCTTTGTACATAGTTTCTATGAATAGGGAATCATACTCATAAAAATGAAGAATACTCATCAAGTTAATTGCTGATATATGAAAATACAATTGAGTTTTGTGTGTTGACCTTGTACTCTGCCACTTTGTTGGATTCATTTAGTAGCTCTATGAGCTTTCTTGTAGAACTTTGAGATTTTCTATATATAAGATCATGTTATCTGTACATAGAGATAGTTTTATCTTTTCCTTTCCAATTTGGGTAACTTTAATTCCTTTTCTTGCCTATTTCTTAATTTTATTGATATTCTTACACATGATGCATTGCTTCTCCCTTGCAGCTTTGATTTCTTTCTTTGTCTTTGGTATTCAACATTTTTATTATAATGTGTCTTAGTGTGGATATCTTTGAATTTAACCTATTTGGAGTTCATTGAGCTTCTTGGATGTGTATATTCTTGTCTTTCTTTACATTTGGGAAAGTTTTCATTCATTATTTCTTCAAAGATTCTTTCTGACCCTTTCTTTCTTCTCCTTCTGGGACTCCCACGATGTATATCTTGGTCTGCTTGTTGGTGTCTCACAGGTCTCTTAGGCTCTATTCATTTTTATGCATTCTTTCTCCTTTCTTTTCTCCAGACTGTATAATTTTCAATTGTCCTATTTTCAAGTTCACTGACGTTTTTCTTCTGCCAGGTCCAATTTCATGTTGATTCCCTCTTGGAAATTTTTAATTTCATTTATTGTAGTTTTTTAGCTTTTCTCAGCACCATTATTTCCGTTTGGGCTCTTTTTATGATTTATATCTCTATTAAAATTCCCATTTTGTTCATGTATCATTTTCCTGAGTTTCTGAGTTCTTTGTCTTTTCCTTTAGCTCTTTGGGCATATTTAAGATAGTTTTGAAAAAAATCTTTATATGGAATGCCAAAATTCTGGGCTTCCTTGTTGATGATTTCTATTGTTTTATTTTGTTCCTTTGAATGGGTCATCATTTCCTATTTCTTTGTATGCCTTGTGATTTCTTGCTGCAAACTGGACATTTGAATATTTTAATGTGTTAGCTTTGGAATTTAGTCACTGAAGTATCTATTCCTTAATTTTGTACCCAGCTTGTGTTAATGACAGAGATTTCCTTGAATACCAGGAGCTAACAACAACAACAATACCTGAAAGAAAATTTCTTTCCCAAGCTTTGCTGAATAACTCTGCAGTGCTCGCCTTCAGAGCTTAGGCAGCTTTACAGTGAGCCTAAAAGCAGTCCAAGGCAAAAGTGTAGGGTCTTCTCCAATCTTTTCTGAACATCCATCCTGTCCTGGGCATGTATGCATGGCCTTATGATTTCCCCATTTACGTGAATCTTCCAAAGGCACTTCTTCCCTTGGGAAATTTGTAGTCTTTCCTCTGGTCTTGGGCTATATATTGCAATAGTTCTTTGCCCTAGGAAACTGAGTTTTGATTCTTTTCTCATAGCCTTTTAGCTGCCCTATAGGAAGTTCTGGGACTGCAAGACAGATATGAATGTTCTGTTTCAGTCATTCAGCCTACCACCAGGCAGACTAGTATTGATGTGCATGTACCCCAAAATGTCCATAGGGGTATTTTGCTTCATCTAGAACTAGAAGGACCAGGGACCCGCAATGAGAGCATGGGCTAGCTCTGGACCTACCAATGGAAGGGAAGGGGGTCAAAGAAAGGAAAGAAAGGCACCATGAGATTTTCCTGCCATTTTTTGCCTTTTCCTTGATTCAAAGCTCACTCAGCACTGCAATCTTTTAACTGATTCCATGGCTCTGAGAAAGATGGTTCTGCCAGTATCTGCTTGTTGTTCAAAAATTCTGTGGTAAGACAGAACCTTGGACCATTTCATTCTTCAATCTTACAGATGTTACCATAGGAATTTATTATTTTATGTTCAAATATGCATATTTTCAAAACTCTAAGATAATCAAGTATATCTGGAGCTTTGGATGTGGTGCAGACATATGGGATCTGTGTTATTGGGGTCTCAGGGTGGGTGGGAAACTTTTCACTGTACTACATTTTTATATGTTTTGGACCACATAAATCTAATTATTTATTTTGTAAATTAAGATAAAAAAATCATTCAAAAACTTAGTGGCTGCATTATACGGTGATACCTTTATACAATGAAGTTCATACAGTTATAAATTAGCCTACTACCTATTTAATGCTATTATAAAGAATGTTGCAATGAATATTTTTAAGCAGTAATTTTCCAGTGTACCTTGATCATATCCTTAAAATAAATTTCTAAAAGTGGATATACTGTGCCAAAAGAAATGAGCATTTTAAAGTCTTGTTGTACAGGTAAGTATTTTTTTCATAAGTCAGGTTAAACTTACTTTGATTTGGATTATTTGAATATCTTTTAATTGTCCATTTAAAAATTATGATATTTTTCTTCATATTGATTTTAAAACCCACCTTTAAAATAATATGGTAACCTTTGTCAAATTTATGGCATAATGTTTCCAAATTTTTTGTCTGTAATGAAGATAACATTTATGTTAAATGAAAAAACTTACTAAAAAAAACAACACAAGTAGTTTATAGAAAATTAATACATACAGACAAGCAAAAATAAATAATAAAACATTTTCTCACAACCTGGGATCACCACTACTAAACTCCAGGTTCATATCTTCCTGGTTTTTTTTCAGTTAATACTTGCATTTTTTAATTAATTTAATTGTGGCAATGTTAATATATGTCACAAAATTTGCCATTTTAACCATTTTATATGTATAGTTCAGTGGCATTAATTACCTTTACAATGGTTTGGACCATTACCACCATCCAGTACCAAAATTTTTCCTCACCCAAAACAGAAACTCTGTACCCATTAATCAATAACTCCAAATTCTCCCTGGCAATCTCTAATTTACTTTCTGTCTCTATGAATTTGCCATTCTTAATATTTCAAGTAATTGGAATCATACAAGATTTGTCATTTTGTGTGTGGCCTCTTTCACTTAGCATAATGTTTTCAAGGTTCATTCATGTTGTACCTCCTTTTTATTCCTTTTATGGTCAAATAATATTCTCTGTATGCATATGTTATAGTTTGTTTATCCATTCATCTGTTGATGGGCACTTGGGTTGTTTCTACCTTTTGGTCATTATGAATAATGTTGCTCTGAACATTGGTGTACAAGGATCTGTTTGAGTCCCTGTTTTCGATTCTTTGAGGTATATACCCAGCTGTGGGATTGCTGGATCATGTGATAATTATATACTTAACTTTCTGAGGAACCAGTTTACATTACCCCCAGCAATGCATAGGACTTGCATTTCTCCGCCTCCTCACCATCACTTGTTGTTTTCCATTTTTAAAATAATAGCCATTTTAGTGGTTGTGTGGTGTTATCTCATTGTGGTTTTGATTTGAAGTTGAATTTGAATTTTCCTAATGGCTAATGAAGTTGAGCATCTTCTCGTGTGCTTATTGGCAGTTTGTATATTTTCTTTGGAGAAATATCTATTCAAGTCCTTTCCTAGTTTTTAATTGGTTTGTTTGTATTTTTATTAAGTTGTAGGAGTTCTTTATATATTTTGGGTATCAAAGCATCTTAACCTGCTTTTGAAACCCTCTTTAGTCAGTCAATCATTTTTACCCCTTTTTTTTTCCAGAAAATTTTAGTGTTATTTAATAAACATACAATAGTCAAGTGTCCCCAATTAATCCCAAAATGTGCTTTACAGATTGTTTAACTCAATAATGAATCCAGGACCAGATATTGCATTGGGGTTCATGTACCCTAATTCAATGTTATGCAAAAAGACGCCTTTAGATTAAAACAAATCTCCCATTTTTCCATCTTTTCAAATTGCTATTAATTTAGTATTTATTTCTGCTTCTGGTCTTGTATTGAAATTAATTCAGAATTTGATATTTAGAAGTGGGGTGTTGCAAAAGGAAATGATATAAATGACTTCGGCTCAGTTGTTGGTTTATATTCAGGACACAAACATTGCAGCTGGAAAGCTGTAACCTTGTGATTTCAGGACAAATCTTTTGGTGAAATTTTCATCTGTGATACCTTGGAAGTCAAACAGATCTTTAACTCTAGTGAAATCATGGAAAATATAAAATTTTGGAATTAGATATAAAAACTTATCATTTCTTAACAAAGTGCTACAAGAAACAAGAGTTAAACTTATTCTGGGTATGAGACATGCCTCAGGAGAAGCAGTCCAAGTGTTATCAGAGTCACTGTTCAGGTTCTTGACTTTGTTGCAAGAAAGACTTAATTAAGCAAGTAGAGAATTTATTGGGGTGTTAAAGCAAGAGAAAGAAAGCACACCTTTAGGGATGGAGTTGGTCATTCTCAAGGGAGAGGAATGCGAAGCTCTGCTCTGGGGACCCCTGTTTTATGGGGGTGCAGGACTCCAGGGTCCTCGCTGATAAGGGAGGACCCAGGGCTGTGGGGGGGCCTAGGGGTGTGGGGGTTACTCTCTGGTGATGATTGGCTTCTGGCTGCTGCCAGGTCGTGTTGACCGGTGGTAATTAGCCTCTGGTCACTGTCCACGAGCTGTGAGGTAACCTGAAATCTAGATGGCGGTGCCCCTCTCGCCCCTTTCCTCCTTGCTGGCTGCCTTCTGATAATGCAGCCTTCTTGTGTGCTTGTAACCTTCCGGGGTGTGCTGTAAGCTACCCCTTCTTAACTTGCCTGTGTGACTCAGCAGGCTAATGCTAGCCAGCAGGCCATTGCCTCAGCCTGTGTAAGTTAGCAGGCCATCGCCTCCATTTCTGTTTGTTTTCTGCCCACTTCCTCCTCAGGTCCCTATTCTATCCTGCCTCACAAATAGTATATGAGACTGTGCCGCCATCGTTACTTCCATTACAAGTCAATTATCAGATCAAGGTTGTTGTCCCCCTATCAGGAGTAGCCACTGTCAGTGCTCTGCCCGTATTCACTGGGATCCTTTTATCTTTTCTGGGCACTTCAGCTCCAGGACTGCTTTCTCTCCCAGCAGCCAACACCTGCAGCTCTTTTTTTGGAGGGCTGCCCTAAAGCTGGGGGAACTGCTTTGCCTCAAAGATGGAAGAGCCAGGAGCACGGGTAAATAGAAATTCCTTCATTTAGCCTGGGGCAGCCCCTAAACAATGGTCAATGGGTAGAGGATTATAAATACTCCAGCCCTCTCTTAACTTGAAAAGTAAAACATTAAAGGTTTGACTTACATCCCTATCCCATCTCCAGAGCTCCTCTGGGCATATGAGGCAAAGTTAGCCTCCCCTGGGCATGCTTGCCTCCCTTAATATCCTTGTCCCACTTCCCCCACGCTTACTGGTTTTTCTTTGTAACACTTACTAATCAATAATTTCACGTGACTCTTATCTCAGGTTCTGCTTCCTGGGAACCCAATGAAGACACTTTCAAAGTTCACTGTTTCAGTAGAATTATGCTTAGCCTCTACTAATTTGAAGAATGAGGGAGATGGGCAGAGCATTGAGCTACCAAATGCACTAAAATTTCAAGTGTGAAAAGTGTATACCCAAATTAGATATTTGGCCATTGTTACTGGAACATTGAATTGCCTGAAAGCAAATAGGCCAGAAACCTATTTCTGGTTATTGAAGTTATTTTATTGTTCAAGAAACTACAAAACTGAACTTAAAAGCCTGTGGTTGTTTGACACGTAAAGCAACTGCTAAGCTGTGTAGACTTTAAAAAGGAAATATCAAATCTCAGTGCATATTTCCATCCTTCTTCCCCATTTCTCAGCAAGCTCTGTTCTTTCCCCCCATTTTGCAATAAATTATTTTTTCTGGGGCCTAACTAAACTGGTGTGTTCTTGAATTCTTTTACATGACATAGCCAAGAACCTAGAGGAATCCAACACTCCCTGGGCTTCACCAGGAAAGGTTTTTAAGAGATATCTCAAACCCATTCCACATGTCTAAGGGTATAAATATCTACATTTGTTGAGATCTTTAGAAAACAATATGCTTATGAGTGAATTATGGAAATACATAAGTTTGTTTGCTTTGGGTTTTTGTTAGATTGATTTTAAGAGTCATTTTACCTGGCTTCTGTTATGAAGAGATGGTACATGGAATTGGAAAACCTCCCTCACCCAAAAAATAGCATTGAGTTTTGGGCTATCATTCCTCAGCAAGTTATCCCTGATATTCTCTTAAAGTTCAAGTCTCCAGCCCTCTAAATGGAAAGACTCCCACTCTATCACTCTGCCACCTTGCTGGCCATTCCCAGTGCAGAGTCCAAGCTTAATCTAGTCAGGGGAGAATAGGACTAGCTATTAGCCGGAATGTGTGACTTAAAGGACAGAGAGGATCCATTTTAGAATCAGTGAGAGGATCAGGAAGTGGCCACTAGCTACTTGTGGTTTCTGAGTGCTTTGAAGGTGGCCAGGGTGACTAAGGAACTAAATTTTTATTTTTATTTAATTTTAATTAATTTAAATTTAAATAGTCACACATGGCTAATTTAAATTTAAATAGTCACACATGCCTAGTGGCTACTGTTTTAGACACTGCAGCCTAGAAAATCAGAAATCCTTCCAGCAGTAATTTTTTTAAAAAATTTGAATGACTGTTTATCTGACATTTAGATGGAAATAACCTGCCCATACTGTTGAAAGAGATGTTAGGAAAGAGGTGTGGTTGGTTGATGACAGTTTGATGGGATTGGAAGTTCAATTTTTTTTTTAACCATTGTGATGGTTAGGCTAATGTGTCAACTAGGCCAGGTAATTGTGTCCAGGTATTAGGTCCAGCAAGCACTGGGCTAATTGTAATACAAGAGCATTTATGGACTTCGATCACCAGTGAGTTTACTGCATGGATGGCTGATTACATTTGCATCAATCAGGGACATTGGATCAAGAATGGATGACGCTTTTATCCATTCAGTTGACTGCCATAAAAGGGAACTGATTTCAACATTCAGAGAGAATTTCCCAGCTCGTCATCTGACAGCCAACTTCTCCCAGAAACTCATCAAGGATACTTCATCAGTCTTTCATTGGAGCTCCGGACTTGCAGCCTGCCTGCGGAACCTGGACTTGTGCATCCTCACAGTCACGTGAGAGACTCTTATAAAATCTTATATTATTAACAGATATCTCCTGTTGATTCTGTTTCCCAAGAGAACCCTGACTAAAACAACCATCCAGTCACAGGCTTTGGATAAATATAAAAGAAATTGACACTGTCTGAGTTAAGCCAAGAGGGAGATTTATTAGAAAGCTATAACTAATCTTGCAGAATCAAAAGAAAAGGTGAGTAACCAGGTCTCAGAAAGGATAGACTCCAAATAATGGTCGAGAGAGGCAGTGGGAGTAAATGGCAGTGCCTTCTGGGATGCAACCACTGGGTTAGATCAGCTCCAACCAAGTCCTATCCTAAACCTAAGTCCCAAATTCAAACTCCACAATAGGGAGGTCAGATTGGGCTGTCTTGGATCATGTCACGCTCCTTCTTCAGGGAAAGTCAGGAAACCTAGATTAAGGGTCCCACTATTAACTTTCCTGAAAGGAAAACCCCAGGAACAGCTACCCAAAGAAGAGCGCAGATAAACCAACGACAGATGTCAGTTTTCCATGAACTGGAAAGCATCATAAATGCCAGATTTGTCCCACTACATAAACACTCTTTGCGGCCTTCATACTTACTATTTTTAAATCTAAAATATAAAGATATATATGTAGAGAGAGAGAGCACTTAAGCTAGATGCTTGAATATACACATCTCATTTACGTCTTGCAGAAATTTAGGGGGAGTTATAAATTTCTTCCATTTTACCTGCGAAAACTGCCTCTCAGTGTGTTTTAGCAAGGTGTTTCGTTTTATTTAAGAAGAAAGAAGCATCTGATCCATGCATAAAGTCATTCAATATAAGGCCATTTTTTGCAAAAAGCAGCACTGCAGAATCAAATACTATTACGCAGGAACCAGATGGCCTACACAACTCCTTTATTTTACAGATCAGGGACCTGAGACTCTAAACTACACTGTCTGTGTCAGTGGCCACAATCCACATGGTGCTACTGAGCATTTGAAATGATGCTAGGCTGAACTGAGATGTATGTAAGTACAAAATACACACTGGATTTCAAAGGCTTAATATGAAAAAAAAATGTGTGTAAGTGCAAAATACACACTGGATTTCAAAGACTTAATATGAAAAAAAATGTGTGTAAGTTTAAAATACACACTGGATTTCAAAGGCTTAATATGAAAAAAAAAACAAAGTACCATATCTCATTAATAAGTTTTTATTGATTACATGTTGAAATAATAACATTTTGTATATTGGGGGTTAAGTAAAATTTATTTTAAAATTAACTTCACTTGTTTCTTTTTTTTTTTTCAATATAGCTACTAGAAAATCTCAAATTACATATGTGGCTTAGATTAGTGGCTTAAAATATATTGGATCTAGGTTAAATGACCTGATCAAATGTTCACAGCTAGACAATGGCAAGTTGGACTCAAGCTTAGTTTCTTGATCTCTTCTTCTGCTCTGTAACCAGTGTTGCAATCTGTGATTTAAATGGTTTGACTGTTCCTTAATTTTTGTGTCAATATACCTTCTTTAAAAAATATTGAACCACAAAACTTCAAAAATTTCCTTAGCTGTCAATTATTATATTTCACCACATTCCAGTGGGCAATGAAAAATTAGGTCAATTCATTCTTTTCTTAAATTCAGATGAGATAAACATAGAAGTACATTTGACTCAGAAATGTCCTAGACTGATTTTCAATATCATCCCCCAGAACTTAGATGCTGCACTGTTCCACTCCTTACTTTGAAGGCAACTTGAAGTGAGCTGGGTTACACTAGCCATTCAGGTTTACTCACAAAACAGTAATTTAAAATGAACCTTCCATCCCCTCCCCTCCATCCCCCAGCATTAGCATTTAGGAATCTTTAAAGATAATTCCCTTGTCTTGAGAATGGTGACAGATGGATTCCTGCATCAGCCTGTGACCAGTCTCTCACAGAGCAGTCAGCATGTAGTCCAATCTAAAAGCAGGCCTCCCAACTTCTATGACAAGAAGGGGGCAGCATCATGGAAGTAATTAGGAAAGATTTAACAGTTCCTCCAACCTGGAAGCTGAGGAACTCTCCAGGTAAAGTGATAATAATGAAGCAGAGAGCCAAAGGTTTCCAGTATTTAAATCCACTGACACGCATAGAGAGATGCCGTGTCTTTTGGATGTGCTTTGACTTGGCTTTCCTCAATTCAATTCCTCTGGCGATGGAGCAAAGGAGTTAACTATTTAGGCAGGAATTTGAGGCTTATATGGTTATAACAAAACCAGCCTGACTCATAAAGAATCATAATTTTTAAAATTATGGTAATTACTTTTGGTAAATACCTTATGCTAAATACTATCAAGAAGACTTGAAAATGGAGATGATATTGTCAACATGGCAACATAAGATATCCCCTGAAAAATCCTCACCAGAGATTCAGCCAACAAAAGGTCAAATCCTGCTTGCTTAAAATCTGGAGAATGGTAGAGATGGGAGAAGGACTCCACAAACACTGAATCAAAGAAAACGAAAAATATCAGGTAAGAAATTTCCATCCTGTGCAAACTAGTATATTCCGTTCCCCCTCACTCTGTCCTGCACAGCTTGGGAGTCCCTCAGAGGCAGCGACCCCAGTCCCTCCCACCATGGACACAAACTGCAGAGCCACTCATGG
>PVKH010013635.1:0-16865 GCA_004027955.1 Chaetophractus vellerosus
TCCAATTCTGGGGATGAAATTTTTATTCAGGTATATTTCTCAAAAGCATTCATGTGTTTATAGAAACAGATACAAGCTTGAAATCCTTATTATTCTCACCTATTAATTACTCTAAATTAGGTCAGTACTGAACTTAATGATTAAAAAGTATACTGTTTTATGAAAATGTGATAGTAGAAATAAAATTTATGAATTTGGAAGGCTGTCAGCTGGAAAAGACCTAATTTTTGGGGGGTTTCTTTCTCAAGCTTTAGAAACATGGGGCTGAGAAATGCATCTGAACTAATCCTATGGGAAGAAACAATAAAAGCAACAGAGAGTATTTTTCAGGGTATTAATTTTAATGAATGAAATTTTATAATTGTGGCAGTTTGAAATTATTTTATAATCTCAAAAAAAGAAAGATTATGTTTTTAAACTGATCTATTCCTATGGGTGTGTGGGGCCCTTTGATTGCATTAAATTCATTTAAGGGTCCTTTGATTAGATTACTTGATAAAATCAATTTAGGACATGACTCAGGTGGAGTCTCTGCCCCCTTGCTGGGTCAGATATAAAGAGACTCACAGGGACAGAGACAGAGGAAAAAGGGAGCCATTCGTGTGGATGTGAGACCTTTTTGACAGGACTATGTCAGTGAGGTATGAGCCAGCTTGGGTATCTGCCTTCTTGCTAGGTCTGAAATAAACAGAGACACAGAGAGAGACAGACATAGGGAAAGGAAGCTTCCATATTTTATCCTGCAATGTGAAAGGACTCAAGTTTCATCCACAGCTAAGCTGCAAGGAGAAAAGCTCCCAAGAGGCTCAAAGAGCTGAGGCCCAGGGGGGGATGAACCATATGCCTGATAGCTTGCAGCTGAACTTGGGATGAATGCAGAGCAGCCAGAACTGACAGAGGAGGCTGGGAAAGAGACAAGCCTTATGCCTAGTTGCTCACAGCTGAGCTCCAGGAGATGGTAGATTCTAGAAGGGAAGGCAGCAACCTCAGCAGAGACTGGCAGCCATTTTGCTTCACCATGTGGCCAGAAAACAGGATCAAAAGTAGCTGACCTTGCTGAGGAAGCACCTCTGATGGTGCCTTGATTTGGATATTTCATTGCCTGAGAACAATAAAAGCTCTTACCCCAAATAAACCCTCTTTATAAAAGTCAACCCATTTTTGGTACCTTGCATCGGCAGTCCTTTGGCAAATTAAAGCAGTCATCAAATGAAAGTGTATGCTAAATATCCACACAATACCCAGCATACCATTTCCATTAATGTACCAAATGGAAGAACTGAAGGCAGAAACTATTTTACTTATTGATAAAGCAGAAAGGCAAAACTACATGGATTAAACATAAAAACCTGCCAGTTTATTGCCTATCTTTAAGATTTAGTATTATGGTTAGGTGAAGCCTAAAAGATGATTAAAATAAAATATTTCTTCCATTTAAGGATTTTCAATTAAAAAATGATGAAAACACTACTTATATTTAATCTGGAATATTTATTTTAGAATTTGAATTTCTGAAGACTAGATATCCTAGAACCAAATTGAGTTGTTATCTCTGGACTGAAAAATACCACAGAATGAAAGGCTTTGGGACTTTTTAATATAAAAGATATGTTAAGCCTATGAAAAACATTTGATAAAAATGTCATACTTTTTAATTTTTTGATCTAAGTGGCATAATCTGTGTATTCACACACAGTTCAGGAAAAATATCCAGGAAAGACCTCTCAGTTTTGTGACACATCACCCAGTAAGAATGTGGAATCAAACCACCTGGGTCAAATCCTGGTACAGCCACTGTCCAGCTATAAGACTGTGAAACGTTTAAACTCTCGGTGATTCTGATTCCTTGTGTATAATAAGAGGGTTAACAAAAATACTGACATCATAGGAGTGTTGTGAGGATTAAAAGATTTAATACATATAAAGGACTTAGATGCATGTTTAGTGCATCAAAAACACTCATTTAACATTAGCTGGGATGACTGTCGAGAATACTCATCAACAGTGCATTCCCTTTCCACTTTAATAGAACCTTATTAAGTATATCTGACTCCCTGAGACCAGAAAGAAAGCTGTGGATTTCCACTGTGAACACCCTTAATAACTGTGAAAGTCCTTGCTTTTCTCTTCTCTTTCTGTAAAAAGAAACTGTAGGGATTTGGTGTTTTCAAAACTTGAGTAATTTCCAAAGCTAACAGAGAGAGGTTACTATGGCACGTGTTGCTAAGCTTTAAAAAAAGCAACACAAATATATTTAAGCAGGATTTGATACACACTTATATAAACACATAAGATTTGATGTATTTAAGAACAATTTTAAATCTTGAATCAATTAATTAGGAATGTATTGGATTTATTTCTTAGATAGGTTAAAGTTTCCTAAATCTATATTATAGCTCTGGACTCAAAACTTGCATATTTAATTGTTGCTTGATTCCCTGAATATTTTATTTAGGAGCACCAAAACAGAACTTTTATTCCATCTCTCCACACCAGTGAAGCCTACTCTTCCACCAGTATTGTACCTTCTTAGTAAGCAATATCATTATCTACTCAGGGTTTAGCCAAAATATTTTGAATTTACCTTTAAGTCCTGCGATTTTTTTGAGCCACATGTACCCCAGAAAGACATGTTCTTAAACTTAATCCAGTCCTGTTTGTGTGAACCCATTGTAAGTAGGACTTATTAATGAGGTTACTTCAGTTAAGGTGTGTGTGATCCACCTCCATCAGGATGGTCTTAAGCCTATTATTGGCGTCCTTTATAAGCAGAATGAAACTCAGACAGAGAGAGAAAGCCACAGACAGAGCAGCCAGAAGCTAATCCATCATCCACAGAATCCAGAAGAGAAGGGAGATGCCAGGAGAGGCTGCCACGTTCAGAGAAGCCCAGGACCAAGGATTGCCAGCATCCAGGCCCATAGTACCACAGTCTTTGGGAAGAAAGCATCACTTTGATAACGCCTTTGATAAGGAATGCTTGATTTAGACTTTTTTGCTAACCTCAAAACTGTGAGCCATTACAT
Organism: Chaetophractus vellerosus; assembly: GCA_004027955.1. Taxonomy (NCBI): domain Eukaryota; kingdom Metazoa; phylum Chordata; class Mammalia; order Cingulata; family Chlamyphoridae; genus Chaetophractus; species Chaetophractus vellerosus. The sequence goes on from PVKH010013635.1 coordinate 3,027, forward strand.
CTCCATTGTTTAAGCCAGACCATTTCATGGTATTTGCTTGAGCAGTCAAGGAAACGAAAACAAGTCCTCTAGTTCCCTCATCTCCCACCTGTAATACAACATCAAGTGCTGTAATCCATTCCCTCCTCTCCATACCTGCACTGACCACCCTTACCTAAACCATCATCATTTCTGTCTGAAACCAGCCTTCTAATAGGTCTTCTTGCTTCTACTCTCCATTCTACACATAGGAGCCCCAGTGATCTTTCAAAAAATGCAAATTGAATCATACCATCCCCCTTCTTAAAACCTTCCAGTGTCTAAACCTTTTCCGTAAATGGTGATATAGTAGATGCTTTAGGCTTTGTGAGCCTTAGGGTCTCTGCTGTTTAAATATGCCATTGTAGTATGAAAGCAACCATAGACAATACATTTAAAAAAATGAGTGTGATTGAGTTCCAATAAAACATCATTATACAAAAACAGGTACTGGTCCAGATTTGGCCTTTGGCCCACAGTTTCACAGACCTTCGGCCTAAACTAATATTCTTTCTGGTCTCCACTTACCAAGACATCTATGGTCTGGCATCTGACTTTCTTTTGATTTCTTAAATGTGCCAATCAGTTTTTTTTTGCATTTTCTCTTTTTTATTCTTTGTCAGTCTAGTTAAGATTTTATTGATTTTGTTGATCTTCTCTAAGAACCAACTTTAGGTTTTGCTGATTCTATCTATTGTTATTTTGTTCTTCATTTCATTTATTCCTGCTCTAATCTTTCTTATATGTTTCCTTCTGCTTGCTTTGTGAATAGTTTGCTGTTCTTTTTCTAGTTCCTCTAGGTTTGCAGTTAGGCCCTTTATTTTAGCTCTTTTTATTTTTTTTTTTTTAAGTGTATGCATTGAGAGCTATCCAGCCTTTGGTCCAGCCTGTAGGTTTAGCTATGTTATGTTATCCTTTTCATTCATCTCAAAATATTTACTGATTTCTCTTGCAATTTCTCCTTTGACCCACTAATTATTTAAGAGTATGTTGCTTAATCTCCATATATTTGTGAATTTTCCCTTTCTCCATCTGTTATTGCTTTCCAGCTTCACTCCATTAGGATCAGAAATAATACTTTGTGTAATTTCAGTCTTTTAAAATGTATTAAGACCTGTTTTGTGAACCAACATATGGTCTATCCTGTAGAAGAACCCATGATCTCTTGAAAAGAATGTATATCCTACTGTTTTGTAATGTTCTATATATGTCTGTTAGGTCTACATCATTTATCATATTATTTAAGCTCTCTGTTTCCTTATTATCCTCTTTCCAGATGTTCTATCCAATATTGTGTTAACGACTTCAACTATTTATTGTAGAAACATCTATTTCTCCCTTCAGTTTTGCCAGAATGTGCCTAACCGAGGTTAGGTGCATAAGTATTTATTATTGTGACCTCTTATTGGTTATTAATATATAGTGACCTTCTTCATCTCTTATAACACTTTTGCTTTTAAAATCTATTTTGCCTGATATTATTGTAGCTACTATAGCTCTTTTTTGGTTACTATTTTTGTGGAATATCTTTTTCCTGCCTTTTACTTCCAGCTTATTTGTGTTCTTCTAGAGTGAATCTCTTGTAGACAGCATATAGGTAGCTCATTTAAAAAAATCCATTCTGCCAGTCTATATCTTTTGATTGGGAAATTCAATCTATTAACATTTAACATTATTTCTATAAAGGCATTACTTACTTTATCCATTTTAGCCTTTGGATTTCCATTGTCATATCTTACTATCGAATGTCTTTTTATCCCTTAAGTTACCCTTGCTAATAATTTTCATTTCTACACTCTTCTCCAAGCATCTCTTTCCTGTCTTTTCCTCTCAGGCTGCAGTATTCCCATTCATATCTCCCCTAACTCCTGTCTCTTGGTGACATACTCTTTCAGTTGTTGTTTCTCTGTGAAGACTTTAAACTCACACTCATTTTTGAAGGACAGTTTTGCTGGATAAATAATTCTTGGATGGTAGGTTTTCTCTTTCAGTACCTTTAATTTATTATGCTACAGCCTTCTCTCCTCCACGGTTTCTGATGAGAAATCTATACTTAGTCTTATTAGGCATCCCTTGTATGGGATGAGTTGCTTTTCTCTTGTTGCTTTCAGAATCCATTCTTTATCTCTGTCATTTCAAATTCTGAGTAGTAGGTATCTCAGAGTAGGTCTGTTTGGATTTACTCTGTTTGGGATGTGTTGTATTCTTAGATATTGATATTTATTTCTTTCATAATGTCTGGGAAATTTTCAATCCTCAAATATTCTTTCTGCCCCTTTTCCTTTCACTTCTTCTTCTGGGACACCCGTAATGCATACGTTTGTACATTTTGCACTGTCATTCAATTCTTTGAGACACTGTTCAAACTTTTCCATCCTTTGTTCTTTCTGTTCTTCTGTCTTTTCAAGTTCATATGTCTGCCAGTTTGCTTATTCATTCCTTGGAGAACTCAAATCTGCTGTTATAAGCCTCTAATGTATTTTTAATCTCATTCATTGTGTCTTTCATTCCCATAAACTCTGCTATTTTTCTTTGCAAGCTTTAAAATTCTTCTTTATGCTCACTAAGTGTCTTCATTATATACTTTATCTCATTAGCCATATTTCCCTTCAACTCCTTGATTTGATTCAGGAGATTTGTGTGACTGTCATTGATTTGTTATTTTAAATCCTGCATTTAGTCAGGAATTTTACTTTGTTCCTTTGTCTGGGCCATATATTCCTGTTTTTTAGTAAGACTCGCAATGTTTTGCTGATGGCTAGGCATCTGATTATGTTAGTGAGTTTAGTCTGATGGTCAATATCTCTCCCTTACCTAGTGGTTTCACTTCATAGCTCTTCTTTGACTTTTGGTTCAACTTATTCTAAAATTTAAAAATTTTCCTGTTAAGTTATCAAAACAGAGCCAGAGACCCTCTAATGGGGCACTGATGAAATCCAAGGGGGCCTGGGGATAGAGGTAAGAGAATCTCAAAATTCCTGTTTTCCTCCACTTTCCCAGCCTGCCAGGAGATGGCGCCCTTTGGCGAACCTATCAAGAGAGGTGATCCTTTCCAGGTCTACTGGCTTGTATTTCTGAGCAGGGTAAAGCCACGATTCAAAGCAAGGCCCTCCTGCTTAAAATCACTGAGGAGAAACCACATTCAGTCCTCCCCCACATTCTCCCTTTTCCCAGAGAGGACTGTGTCAGCCCCCTCTCAGTCATTGGTTTATACTGAGGCTGTTCACCTTGAGGGTAGGGGATGGATGACATCCCAGCTATGGGGGTGAGTAACTCATGGTATTCATTTTGGCCTCTAGCTCTTTATGTCTCCACTCCATCCTGGACGGTGTGTGCTGCACACCCTTGGACTGCAGATCCCCAAGCCACTCCTTTGGACAGTTTCTGCCCCTCCTCTGCTGTTTTTGCAATAGAGCTGAGCCCTGCCATCTTTCTAGAACCCCCTGGTAATTCATTTTTATTGCCTATATCTTCTGATTTGATTGTAAGGTATAACATAACCCAGTACTCTATTCAAAGTTGTTAAGTTTAGTCTCTTTCTATATTTAATGAATAAATGTTTGCTGAATGTAGGAACAAATAAGTTTATATATATATATGTGTGTGTATGTATATATGCTTATTGATTGTTTTGCTTCAGAATTCCATGCCCATATCTGCATACATAACCTTATGTGTCATCTCACGGACTCACACAAATGCCCCATATGAGAACATGGTGAGAACAACCTCAAACCAATATTGCTATTAGGTTAAACAACTCAGTGCAAGAATGACAGATGGTCAGGAACCAGCATAACGTTCATTATATAAGGGACATATTTTTGTTCATTATTTCACTAGATAAATGGTTAGATAATTTCATAAGAGAAAGTCTCATGATTCAATGAAACAATCTACCTACGCAGTGCTAGTAGAAAGGCCAACAAAATGCCTGGCAGTTCAAAAATATCCTCATTATATGCCCCAAATTCCACAGCATGTTCACAAAACACCCAAGACAGCAAATGTTAAACATGCTTTCTTTTAAAAGTAACCCAAGCCAGATGAAATATACCTCTCCCCAAATGCTCACCCTCACTGAATACAAACATTGCAATTAAAAGAGGCAAATAGTATTTTAGGATTTCCAAAGTTATGTTTTTCTACTTCCAAGAAAATCAACAAGAACTATTTTTATGCCTTCTCTGAGACCATCCCCACCTCTCCACCTTTTGTTTTCCTGGAGGACCCAGCAAATGCCATAGATCAAAGTCTGTTTTCTCTGAGCACATAGGGGGTTTGAAAGCTTTACGCTCACTGGCACTGTGTCAGATTGATAATGACAGATGTAATGTATATAACATCTCAGTAGATAAGGGATTTTTCGCTTCATACTAGGAGGACAGAGGACATGAATTAGTGTACTGCATGCACAGACTGCCAGGAGGAACACGGCACCAGGCAGGGCAGAAAAAACAAATGGTCCCAAATGTCTTTGTGGTGTACAAGAGGTCATTTTTCAAAGAGATACACATGGATAGAGTGGAGAGCCTCTTAGCAAATGGAAGAAAAGTAATGCTATGTTTCACAGGCATTTCTGGGAAGATGCTTCCATCAAATATTCATGGTGGCCTCTTGTCTATATGAGCCTGGTTGATAGAATAATAGTGCCGATTCACCTGGCACCAAATCTCAGGCCCCTTCCCAGTCCCCAGCTAGTAAATCTTGGCTGTCAGTGATGGGAGCTGATGGGAAATGATAGTCTTATTGAGCTGCCTCATGAACTGTAACTCATTTGTTCTCAAGACCCAGACTGACAGCCCTTGCATTTCTCCCTTCCAGCAAAATTGAGCATAAATCACTTTATCATTTTTCCACATGACAGTTTATCAGAATTCTGGAATTCTGTATGAAGTCACAGGAGCTGTCAATAGAAAATGAGACAAGTTCTATCCTGTAGCTGAGGAGGACTGCCCCTTAAAAGGCATTCATGTGACCATTATATGTAATTGAGATCCAAGAAAATACAAATTCTCTATCCTTTCAAAGGCACCATATCAGCTTTCTTTTCTCCAGAGTTTTCTGTATGAGAAAGAGAGGGAAGTGGAGTTATGCAATATAATTATCCTTTTGTTCTTACAGTGAGGAGCAGTGGCCTGGTCCACTGCTTCCACTGCCTACTTTCAGTGCCAGTGTCCTCAGAGTGAGAATGGCCAGTGTCAGGAGCTGACATTGAAGCCATATCAGCTTTGCCCCAAAGAACGTCAGCTCAAGTAATTTAGAACAAGTCTTCCAGTCTGCCTCTTTCCTTCAAAAATATTTTATAAGTGCATGCACCCTGCTGCCAACTACAGACACAAAGATAACTGAGATGCCTTTACTTTTAGGGCACAGATGTGTGTGAGAGAGCCAGGCAGGCAAACCTACAGGGATATGGTTCCTACTGTAGCTGCTTGCACGGGCACATGGAGTCTGTTGGGGTGAGGGAGGTGGCAGTAGGGAAAGACTTTGCCAAGGAGGCAATGCTTGGAAGAGGATTCAGTATTCACCAAGTGGATGAGGGATGCTCCCAGTGGTGGTGGCCACTGAGGCAGGACATCAGGTCAGCTTATCTCATACATAAGTCTCTCTCTACTACATGGCTCCCTCAAACTTTCACAGTTTACACAGAGCTCTTTCAAAATGCTCAACATGGCCTATGCTTTAACAAGAGTAATTTATACACTGAGGATCCATGAGTGTCCTGGATCTGGAACTGAAAACACTACATACATGTTGCTTGGCAATCACATACCAGTATCCAATGTCTCTTGTAAGAGAGCAAACATACAATCAACTCTCCTTCGTGGAGTGTGTCAGGGTCATGAGCATTCTGACTTGGAATCTTCCTGCCCCACTGCAGCTGGAATGTGAGTCCACGTGACTCGGGCATGTTTGGTTCTGAAGCAAGGCAGTACACAAACTTCTTTAATGTTCAAGGCATGTACAAAGTTGTGATAAATTACTAGATCTCCTCTGTGAAATTTGCTCTGCTCAAAGATCTCTACTCAGATTAATTCAGGAGTTTGAGAGAGTTTGAGTGTTTCTGAAGGCCATCTGTGGCTTTTATTTATTTCCCTTATTTCTCAAAGTCCTCTTTCTGGCCATTGATTCTGAACTATGGAGATATATTTTCAGTCTAACTATGTGAACTGACCCCTTACTGCTTTTATTCTTGGATTGACAGTAGGATCATCTCTTTATATGAGCATTTGTGGAATCCCCCACATGCAATAAATCCATATATTTAGATATATGAGGATACTTATTATATAGCTGTGTTATACTCAGATACTTTGAAGGTACCAACATTTAAATGTGTACTTCTTGGTGACCATGATGTCTCTGATTTGTTATCTTAATTAATTGAACCAATGGATTAAATATATACCAATAAGGCATACATTTTCAACAGAGGCTACATCACCTGTGAAGAGGCAAAATTGGCTCTGGCAGGGTGAAAAAAAATTATTTTTTAAATGTACATAGTACAGATGTGCCTACAGTCTGTGAGGAGATATGCAGTGTATCTGTCATGTTAAAATTCCACAGGAGGAAGCAATTTGAAAAAAAGTGCCCACAAGGGCACCTTAGGGGACAAAAATGGAAAAAAAAAAGGTTGAGAATTACTTCTACAGGGCATCTATAATAGTTTCAATGAATAATGAGTGATTAGTTTTTAAATGTTTTTAAATAAAGTAACCCTGGTGCCTGCTTTGGCTTTCAGGGTTTTATTTTGATTTGTAGTAGAGTGAAATCGGCTTCAGTCAATTTTCTGAAGTTATTTGGAAATAAGGCATAAATAGAAAGCATCCACGTGGGAATCTGACCAGAGATATTGCAGTGAGAAAATAGAGACCAGGGACTGGGAAAATCAGTTATCCCGTCAAACAAGCCCCTGGATGCAAAACAGTTGGCAGTTTCTGTTTCCCAAGCAACCTTTGCTTGTGATAGAGTGTCAGAATGAGCATCTCAATCCCATTGCAATTACATGCACTTTATAAAATCTCCCTAGGAATTAGCCTCTCTAAAAATAGACATTGAAGAAGTTATTATCTCATTCTAATTTATTGCCATTTTCACTCTATAAATTTCCATTTAAACGTCTACAGGGGTCATGCATATTAGCAAGACATGAGCAGTTCTAAAAGCAAGTCTGAATCATACTGAAAATTCATGACATCCAAGGGATTATAAGGGATTGTGAGTGAGTGTGTGTTTTCATCTGTACTTGAAAATATGTATGAGGGTTTAAAATGCTGGCCTATTAAGAGGTGGAGTCTATGTAACTTCCCCTTGTAGCTGATGAGAAGGACTTTGTGACGGTCTCAATAAATAGATGTGATGGAAGTGACACTGCATGATTTCTGAAGCCATAAAGACCATATAGCTTCCATCTTTCTTGGGATACACAATTTTGGAGCCCTTATGAACACCCCCTGAAGCTACCATGCTGGAGAGCCCACATGGAGAGACCACATAGAGGTAGGAAGAGATGCTAGAGGACTCCAATTCTTCAAGCTGCAGCTGCTTGTTGTGTCTTACTAGCCCAGATGCTAGACACGAGAGTGAGTATTGAGAAGATTCCAGCCCCAGCCATCCTTTGATCACAACCACGTGAGACCCCAAGTGAGAACTGTCTAACATCCCAGGCAACATCCAGGAGAGAAAATAATAAAATGATCATCATTTTCTATCACAAAATTCTTGGGTAGTTGGTTATGCAGAGATAGATAATGGAACTTGTGATTGTACACAGCAAGTGAGAATGATTCCATGGTGCCTACATACATCCTGAGAAACTTTTTTCAGAATAGCTTAAGCTATATTTTGGAATATTAGAAGTTAAAAAGGTTTTTGCCTGAATTTAATACCAATTTTATGTCACTCTTAAAGATTATACATTTCATGGAAGAATTATTCCAAGGTCTGTTTTCCTAAAAAAAAAATTCAGCTTGGTAGCTTATATATCTTATTTTGGGTTTTCCAAGGTACTGAAGAATTTGTCTTTATTTCACAGACTTTTCGTTTGAAATCTTTCTTGTATTTTTTCCTCTTGAATTCTTCATTGCTACATTCCATCTACCTGAATTTCATGTCTCTTTATACCATGTGAATCATTTTATTTCAACTCAGTCCTTGCTTCTAATTCTTCCCAGGATTGAGCACTTTTTTAAAAAAACATTCATCTGATTACCCGGCGAGATTCCCTAATAATTCAGAATTGGTCCAGGGAAACGAGGAGCCCTGGCAGCAATAGCAGTACCTACTGCCAGAGACAAGCATAGCAAACCAATGTCGGTGCCACTACTGCCTGCGCCAGCTCATTAAAGTCCCCTGAAGTATTGCAGTTTTCAACTTCTTAAGGTACCAGGTTTATTCATTTATTCATTTATTCATTTATTTCACTAGCCTGTAAAGACTGCTAACTACCATGTCAAATACTGGCTTAGCACCAATTAAAAAAAAAAGTGACCCTTGTCTTCAAAAGCTACTTTCCATATTCCCAGAGATTATGATGAATGACTGGCCACAACAGAAGGATGCAAAAAGTGCTATGGGAACATTGAGGAGGGAGTTTCCATGTCGACCCAGGGAAATAGATGTTCAGAAGGCAGGGGCTTGGCATTGACTAGTGAAGAAATAAGGAGAGTTCAAAGAGAAAATATAAGTTCACATGTGAGAGAACAGGATGGATGTCAAGGTTCATGGTCAAGAAATAGAAAGTGGCTGATTCTGTTGCAAATGAAGAACTTCTGAGTGGGAATAAGATATGGGGAGTTTGAGCCATGCCCTCTGAGGGCAGGTGAGCAAGGGTGGATCGTAAAAGCCTCACATGTTATGCATAATCTCCACTCCCCTGATGTAATGCACAGCCCCACAGAGGCTCATGGGCACACACCTGCACACGCACAGATCTACATACGTTTAGGCTAAAAGTGTTACTTAGTGTTAAAATTGATTTAGTAGTACCAAAGATTCGAGAAGGCCGTCTGTCTATCGCTCCCAAAGTAAAGATAGCATTTTTGTCCTTATATATTTCCTCAGGTCCCTGAGAATATCCTCTGAATGATTAAGTCACCCTACCATGATGAAGGATTTCTTAATATTCACCTCCATTTTCCCCTGCAGCAGCTTTTACTTAGGCTGCCCTCCCTGACAAATGAGAATCATCAATTTCTAACTTATTTATTACATCCTTTTATATATCTGCAGGAGAGCTCAGGGAGCAATTCAAACAAAAAGGCAGCTGCTTTCAGTTTGACTAAATAAAAAACCCATTATACTTAGTTTGGGCTCTCAGATATGGTATCTCATTCCACTGAAACTGTTAATAAAGAGTTATGGATAGCGTGCAAGAATCCTACTTATTGACAGCAACCTGTGCTTGTGCTGAAACATGTCTTCAGCTCTTTGGTGGTACTTTCTCTGTTTTAGAAGTGCTCATTCCAAGGAAGTTTATGTTTACAAACTTAAGTTTATGCCACTGCAGAAATTGTATGAGTGGAAGTTATTCCAGGATGAAAGATTCTTAAAATCAATAAAATTGCTCAACAACAACCAGCAACTGAAAAACTGCTGGATCCATCATTTGCAGGGATATGCCGTGGCATTCTGTTGAACTACAGAATACTACACTGGCAAAGAATCTGATCGGTAAGTAGCTGACAAAAATGGAAAACGTCTTTATAATATGGGTTAGGAAAATCTGTCTATGGTATTCTATTCTTTTGAGATAAAACCTAAACAATATGTACTTCTAAAAGATATTAAATTACATTATGTCAAATACAAATTTTTGAAGCCCATGAACATAAATAACAGCACTGAATTATATCTTTGAATGTGGTTAAAAGGAGAAATATTAGGTTGCATATATGGTACTAAAATAAAAAGCCTTTTAAAAGCCATGGAACTGCACAACACAAACATTAAAAAAAATTTTTTTTAAATGACTGGGTCACTTTCCATTGTTTCACGGGGTGGACTCCCATTCAATCACGGAAAAGATGTGGTCCATGAGAACAGAGAGGAAGCTGTTGCCTCTTCCTCCATACTAAGCATAGCTAATAACTAACACTTACATTGCATTTCAGGCATAGAACTATTAAACACACACACACAAATGAAAACGAAACAGGAAAATCTATGTAACTGCAACTATAATTATTCAAATTTACAGGTGAGGAAACAGAGACACAGAGATTAAATAACTAGCTGAAAAATCAGTTAAAGTGGCAGTATCAGAATGTGATACCTCTACAAGTTTGTGTTTAACTTTCAAAAGAACAGATTTACTGAGTGAAACAGACATGCAATAGAGCATAAAACGTACAACTTGTCATATGTATACAGCCATGAAATCATCATCATAATCAACATAATAAACATATCCAACACCCCCAAAATTGTCTTGTGTCTTTCCGTATTCCTTTCTCATTCATGTGTCCAAGAAAATGCTGGTCTGCTTTCTGCCATAGCTTGCATTTTCTAGAATTTTATGCAAATAAAATCATATAACATGTATTCTTTTATGCCTGCCTTCTTTCACCCAACATAATTATTTTGGGATTTATCCATGATGTTGTATGTATCAATAGTTCATTTTTTTTATTGTCAAACTGTATTCTAATTACGGATATACCACAACTTATTTATCCATTCATCTGTTAATGGACATTTCAGTCATTTTCCATGTTTGCTATCCATTTAAACTGCTGTGAATATCTATGTACAATTCTGTGGCTGGACATATACTTTCATGTCTTTTGGGTAAATTTCTAAGATCAGAATGGCTATATCATATGGTAGGTGTACATTTAACTTCTTAAAGAACATTATAAATTGTTTTCTGAAATTGTTATTCCATTTTACAGTTTCCCCAGAAGTTTATGAGAGTCCCAGTTCCTCTACAACCTTCCTAACTTTCTGTGGTCATTTTTTTTTTAACTTTAGCAATTTGTATTGATATCTCATTGTCTCTGTTTTAATTTGCATTTCCAAATAATTATGTTAAGTAACTAATGATACTAAGCATCTTTTCAGGTGCTTTGTTAACTGTTATTATTTTCCAACTGTATATCTTCTTTGGTAGAGAGTCTGTTCAAATCTTTTGCCCATGGTTTTATGGTTTTATTTTTAATTATTGAAGTTTCAAGAGTTCTTCATTTATTTGGGACGCAAGTCACTTATCAGATAAATGATTGGCATATATTTTCTTCCATTCTGTGGGTTGTATTTTCATTATTTTAACAGTCTCTTTTAAAGAATAGAAGTTTTAATACTGGTAAAGTCAGATTTAGCAAGGTTTTTTTGTTTTGTTTTGTTTTGTTTTTACATGGATCACCTACTTACACCATATCTAAGAAACATTCCCTAATATCACAAAGGTTTTCTATCATGTTTATTTCTAAAAGTTTTATAGCTTTAAGTTTTCTATTTAGGTCTCTGACCCATTTTGAAATAATTTTTGTACCTAGAATGAGGTATAAAGTTTGGTTTTTGCATATCATTCCATCACCATTTTTCTTTTTAAAGATCATCCTTTCTCTGCTGAATTGCCTGTACATATTTGTTTTTAAAAATCTACTGGCCTTATATATTTGGTCTACTTCTGGAATCACTATTTTGTTCTAATGATCTATTTGTGTATTTTGATATCAATATCATACTGTAGTGATTACTGTAAGCTTTATAATAAGATTTGTAATCAGGGGTCTAAGTCCTCTAACATTATTTTTCTTTCTCAAAATCACTGTGTTTATTCTAGGCCCTTTGCATTTCATGTATATTTTAGAATCAGCTCCTCAATTTCTTTTTCTAAAAAAGCCTACTGAGATTTTCACAGAGATTTGTGTTGAATTTATAGATAAATTTGGGGAGAACTAATATTTAACAATATCTTGTCTTCTAAATCACAACAAAATATACCACTCCACTTATTAGATCCTCTTTACTTTCAGCAATGGTTTGTATTTTTCAGTGTACACATATTTCACATCTTTTGTGAAATTTATCCTTAAATATTTCATGTTTTCTTGATATTTTAAATGATATTGTTTTAAAATTTCATTACCTGATTGTTGCTAGTATAAAAATACAAGTGATAACTGATATTGCTCTTTTATCTTATAACCTTATGAAACACACTTATTAGTTCTAGTAGCTTTTGAAAATTCCACAGGATTTTCTAAATTGATGATTACGACATCTGTAAATAAAGATTATTTTACTTCTTTATAAATTGGTTCCTTTTATTTTTCTATCTTGCCCTATTGCATTGTCAAGGACTTTCAGTAACTCTTAGTGGCAAAGCAATTAATTTTTCATATTTAGTATGTGGTTTCCTGTAGTTTTTTTCATAGATAAGATTTATCAGATTGAGAAACTTCCCTTCTATTCCTGAAGTGTGTTATTTTAGGTTTCAAATATTTGAATTTTTCCAAATTTTTTTTCTGATGTTTATTTCTAATTTAATTCCATTGTACTCAGGGAACATACTTTTATATGACTTGAATGCATTTACATTTATTACCATTTGCTTTGTGGCCCATAAATTTTCTATCTTGATATATGTTCCATATGTACCTAGAAATAACGTATTCTGCTATTGTTGGGTGGGATATGATATCAGTGTCAATTAGGATCAAGTGTTTGAGAAGGTAGTTCAAGGTTTCTGTATCATTACAGATTTTCTTTCTATTGATATATCAATAGGGAGGTGTTAAAATCTTGGACTATATTTGTGGATACATATATTTCTCCTTGCAATTCTACATTATTCTGGGGTAATAAAATCTCTTTTGTTATTATTGTTATACATTTAACTTTTGATATGTAATCAATTCCACAATATATTATTATTTATGATTTAAAGAGCCAATTATCTTTCAAAGATACTTGAAAAATAAGAAAAACATTATTTTATAATTAACCATTTAGTTACCATTTCCAGTATTCTTCAGTCCTTTGTGGACATCCACACATAAATTGTGGCTGATGTAAATTTTCTTTGGCCTGAAAGATTTTTCAGCATTTCTTGCAGTCTACTGGTGATTAATTCTTTCAGCTTTTGTATTTCTTAAACAAAATCTTTATTTGTCTTCAGTTTTGAAAGATGTTTTTAATGGGGGTAGAATTCTAAGTTGACAAGTTATTAATATGTTTTCAGCACTTTAAAGATGTTATTCCACTCTCTTTTCCTTTACATTATTTCCAACAAGAAATCTGCTGTCTTACTTATTTTGGTTCCTCTGTACATAAAGTGTCCTTTATCTGGCTACTTAAATTTTTTTTCTTTTAATTAATGGCTTTCCCAATTTTATTATGATGTATCAAGATACAGTTTTATTCTTGTTTCTTGTTATTGAGCTTAATGGATCTTTGGGTTTATAGTTTTCACCAAAGTTGGGAAATTTTCTTTTATGATTTACTCAGATATTTTTTTTGTTTTACCTCTTTTCTTTCTTTTGGGGACTCCATTTCCACATATAATAGGCTGCTTGAATTTGTTCCAAAGCTCTTTTTATTCTCTTTTCTCTGTTTCATTGTGCAACTTCTTTTGCTATATCTTTAAATTCATTGTTTTATTCTTCTGCAAGTCAAATCTCCAGTTAATTCTCTAGTTAAGTTAGACATGGTGGCTGATAGCATTAAGAGTACTTAAGCATCATCTCCTTGAACAGAGAGAGTCTGCAACTGCAAGCAAGATAGCCCATTCATCTGCTCCATGGGGTCTAAGGCCCTCTCAATTAGAGGTAGAGTGGGCATCTCCATCTCCAAATCCTCAAGACTGGGGAG
>PVKH010013636.1:0-16794 GCA_004027955.1 Chaetophractus vellerosus
TGCTGCAGAGTACAGCTGGCTGAAGCCTAGCATTGTTCAGCTGAACCACAGCAATTCCACTCCATCCCTCACTAGTAGCCAGGGTGATCCCCAGGCAGACCTGGTTCTGTTGCTCCCCTGCTCACAACCCTTCCATAGCTCCCTGTAGCCATCTGCTGTGTGCTTTCACACCCCCAGGTCCTTGCTTCCCTGTTCTCTCTACCCCAATGCCCTTTCTTCTTTTCTTGAGCTAATGAAATTCCATCCATTCTTTAAGGCCCTTTTCTTCTGTGAAGGCTTCACTGTCCCCCTTGGTCAGAATGAGTCACTTCCCCCTCGGAGCTCCCGTGACATCCTTACTTGTGTCTGACACCCTCACTGCAGGGTGCACTGCCCTCTGGTTAGCTGGGTTCTGTGGGTTCTCTCCTCCTAGACTGTGAACTGCTCATCTGACCTTCTTGCAGCACTTTACAATTTATAAAGTAGTTTTCACATTCACACTCCCTTATCCTTGGATAGACACCACTGTCCCCATTTTAAAGATGAAACAGTAGAGACCTGGGGGGGGTGGGTATCCCTGGAGTGCCCATGGTCAGGGAGCCAAGAACTGCAGAGGCAGGACTCCAGGGCCCAGATCTCAGATGGAAAAGCTACAGTTGTTACCAGCAAAGGCAGGGATGTGGCCTTAGGATCTTATTTGCAAACACCACGTGGTTCAGTGGGTAGGCACACCACAAGAGCTCATTAAAGGCTGGGTTAAATGTAGCTAAAGCAGAGATTTTGAAATGTATCAGGGAGTGGGTGGCTTGGCTAATGTCTAATGGTGTTCAATAATGCCAAGAGGAACCCCTTCCCCTGGTCTCTCTCCCCACCCCCACCCAGCTCCTGGTAGGGGACGGGGATGCTTGGGCAGGAGTTGGACTTCTGGTTCTGCCCACTTCCTCTTTAACTGGAATGCTGGGCCGGGTGACTGGGAGGGCAGCTTCTAGGGCACACAGTAGGAAGTTACCATTATTGTGCCATCATCGGAAGGCCAAGCGGAACTAGGATTGGGACAGTTGGGGTGCTTTCCATCTCTGGGTGGCCCCAGCAACTCCTGTCTACCTGGAAAAGCTTTAGTATCACCCATGTCCCGTGGGCCACCCTGAGCACAGGAACGGAGTGAGGGCTTCTACCCCAAACCTTTAAAGTGAATACCAGTTTCCTCAGGAAATTAGAATGGCTGTACCTTCCAAGCAGATCCCAAATCCCACTTCTTCTTGCCCTCTCCATTACTCCCACCAGGTCATCTCTCTGCTCAAAACTCTGCCCTGGCTCCCCATTTTTCTTTAAGAACAGCCTAAGCCCTTACAGCGACCCACCCCAGGCCCTCAGTGATCCGACCCCTTTCCCCTCTGCCCTGCTCTCCCCTCCACTCCAGACACACTCTCCCCTCTGGACCTTTCCTCTGGCTGTCCCCTCTGCCTTAAGGTCCTCTTCCCAGAATTCCACTTGGGTAACTCTCTCTCCTCCCTCAACTCTTAAGAACCTCACTTTCTCAATAAGGTCAGTGCTGGCTGCCCTATTTAACACTGGAATCTGCCCCCACTCTGCCCCTCCAGCACTCCAAAGTCCCCTCCCTGCTCTACTTTTACTTTCTTCCCTAGCACTTTTCCTCCTTCCAACAGACCGTAGGACTCACTTATGTGACTTCTTGTCTATCCCTTGCCTTGGAATGTCAGCTCCATGAGACCAGGGACTCTGTCTTATTGTTTAGGTCCAAGTGCCTAAAACAGTGTCTAGGCTTGTGGTTCACACTCTATAAATATTTCTGGATGGAATTGATGCTATAAAATGTGGATGCTAATAGTCCCTAAATCATCGGGCTGGGTAAGAATTAAAACAATCTATTAAAACCACTTCAACTAGAGTGTAGAAAGTATCTCAAAGCTGGTGTCCATATATGTCTAAAAAGATAAAAGTTCATCAACTTGTGACTCAAAATCTATCTTTTGAAAAAATTAACAAAGCCTTTGAACTGATGCATGCGGGAAAGAGCATTCGAACTGTTGTCAAGGTTTAAGTTCAGAAAAGTAAAAAATATGTCTACCCTTGCATCTAAGTCTTGTCGTGTTATGGGGCAGCTAGACAGGCTGAGAGAAACTCTTGAACATTTTTATTATTGATGTTAAAATGAGCAGCCTGGAAAGATAGAAGTTACAAAGGGGCATCTCCAGTGAAAGTGGGGCAGGGTGCTCCTACTCTCTTCCTTCTCGTGGCTGGGGCCTGGGACCTGTTCTGTGGGTGGAACCTCAGCTGGCAGAGACCTGGCCTTGTTCCTGCACCACTGACTCCTCACCCAGGGGGTGGTGGGTGGGTGGCTCCATCCCGGGTGGAATCCGAGAACAGCCTTGCTTGAAGGAACGTAGAGATCAGTTAGTCCATCCCCCTGGTATTTGTTTTATAGAGGAAACACTTTGGACTTTGCCAAGATCTCACAGAGAGACAGGGACCGATAGCCTGTCTCCATCCCTCTCACCATACTTCCAGCAACTGTGTATTTGAAATCACAAAGCAGGAGTCAGTATCTGGTAAAGGACTTTTTAAAAAAAATGAGTTTGTGAGATGTTTCAATATGGAAAGCTTTACAAAGACATTTTCATGCTTCATTTGATTGTGTTCTTTTTAAGTCACCTTTGGTGCAAAGAATAAAATGATGTGAAATTTAAGGTGCCCTGGAAAATCTGAGATACATGATCATCTATTTGCATTTTTCATTTCGACAGATACTAATTGAGGACATATTATGTGTAAGTCTTGGGGACAAAGATGTACAAGAGACATTCTTTGCCTTCAGTTGGAGTTGGGAGTGGGTTGAGGTGTTGTGTAAAAGAGCACCAGGAGGTACAGAGCCATGCACAGGTGTTAGGGAGCTATCACGACCCCTGCACATGGAGTTCGACAAACTGAGTCTGAAAACCCACCTCTGCTACTTACTCACGTGTGGCCTCAGCCAAATTCCTGAACATGTCTTAAGCCTCAGCTTACTGCTTTGAAAAATGGGGCTAATGATGCCTACCATCTGACTCTTATGAGATTTTGATAAAAAGCCAGTGAAATACTTGGCACTGCCCCTGATGCAAAGTCAAAGCTCTGTAAGAGCCAGCTCTTCATTATGTCGCTGGAGGAGAGGGGGAGGCTTGACCTCTTACAGGGGAGTGGTGTGCCAGGCTGTGAACAACGTGGGCAGAGTCACAGAGCCTCCAGAAAGAGCTGACGCCGGTGGTTTGGCACAGCTGAGATGGGCGAATGAGTAGGAGGGCTGGGGGCCCAGGCAGCAGGGGCAGAAGGGACCTGGTGCTGGTGGCCTGGTGCACCATGCCAGGGAGTTTGGGTTCATCTTGAGGGCAGGTGGAAGCCACAGGATGGTTGTCAGTGGGGAGGGACATGATTGGATTGGCACTTTAGAATGACCCCTCCAGTAGCCTGAGGGAGAATGGGCTGGGAAGAGTGTGAGGCAGGGGAAGCAAAGTATGAGGTGGCCAGGATGTTTTTTCCTGGGACCACTCGTAGTGACTAGAGCTGGACTGTAGGGTCTGGCAGCATAGGGTGTGAATCCATCAAAAGCAGCTCATCTGGGGCCACACACTGACAGACTACGTGACTTTGGGCAAGTCACTTAACCTCTCAGAGTCTTAACTTGCTCCTCTGTAAGGGTGCCTATCACACTTATGTCCCAGGGAGATCAGGAGGAGGAAATGCAATGATAGAAATCCAGGAGGGCCTGGGTTTGAGGGGTGGCGGGGGTGGGTACAGGGGCAGGGGGACATTAACTGACTGGGGAGATTGAAGATGACAATGGTTCAGTCTTAAACAGCATGGTTTGAAACAAGGACTCTGGGACTCAAGGGCTGAGTTTACCTACTGGCTCTGCTACTCATTAGTGTACAATCTTGCTCCAACCATTTAATTCCTCTGAGCCTCACTTTTAGCATCTGTAAATTGGGGATAATATCTACTCTCCCCCTGCCACAGTTCTGCGGTGGGGTACTCGAGATGATTGTCAAGCACTCTGAACATAGCAATTGCTTCACAGATGGTGTTTTATTTTCAAGGCTGCTTAGAGCAGATACCGTTGAAATGGGTTGGCTTAAACAACGGGAGTTTATTCGCTTACAGTTTGAGGCCAAGAAGATGTCCAAATCAAGGCATCCTCAAGGCAATGCTTTCTTCCCAAAGACCGGCTGCCGGCGATCCTTGGCTCCTCTGCCACAGAGCAAGGCACATGGAGGTGTCTGCTGGTCTCTCCCTTCTCTTCCAGGTTTCGTTGCTTTCAGCTTCTTGCTTCTGTGGTTCTCTCTCTCTCTCTCTCTCTCTCTGTATTCATTACATTTATGAAGGACTCCAGTAAGAGGGTTAAGACCCATCCTGAATGAGGAGGGTCACACCATAACTGAAATAGCCTAGTCAAAAGGTCTTACTTACAATGGGTCCACACCCACAGGAATCGATCAACTTAAAGAACACATCTTTCTGGTGTACATACAGCTTCAAACCAGCACAGATGGGGATGGTGTGACTATCATCATTTTTGTTAACATCCTTAGGGTAATAGTGTCAGGAGTATTTTCATCTCCACTATCAATATGATTTATGTACAATAAGTGCTTGCTTTGATAATGAAAAAATTAACTCGGAATTAACAAACACGCACACCGGGAAACCAAGTGCAAATGAAAATCATAGATTTAGAATCTTGGAGATGGGAAGGACTTAGAGATTCTGTTTCCCCAGCTCTGGTCTGGAACCATCTTTACAGAAGATTCCCTCACTGAACTGTACCAATTGGAGGATTTTCCCTGGGGCATAACTTTCTTGGAATTTAAGTGAGCTAAAGGTAAAGGAACTTACTAGAGCATTGCCCAACCCCTTTGTTGTACTGATGAGAACTTGCAACTGCTAAGCAGTTTGCCTGGACTAAGATTCCTGACTCCCGGGGCAGGGCTCCCCAGCGGCCCTCCCCCTTCTCTGCACCCCTTCCCCATCTCCCAAAGTGAACTGTTAAGGTCAAACTGGTGAGGACTAGGATGGCCTAGATACAGGATGGCAGGTCTGGGCCTTGGGGGGAGAGGGGGGGAGAGGTGCCCTGTCCTCCAAGGCCCCACTGCTCCCAGATAGTCCTGCCATTCCAGACTCCTCTTCCTCCCTATGAATGGCTGATCCTCCTGGGCGCTTGGCTCTGGGGATGGCTCTCTACCTCTTATCACCTGGTCCACCTCCACCATGCTCTAGCTTTCTCTAAAATGAGACAGGAGAGATGCCCCACAGGTACAGACAGAATCTGAGAGCACTCAAGACTAGTCCTTAGGAGGACACAAGGTGGGAACTGTCCCTCTCCGTGGGCAGAGCTGGACCTCCCCAGGCAGGGAGTGACAGTGGAAGAACAGCGTGTGTGGGATCTGGGTCCTTGCATGGAATGGGAGTCAGAGGCACACCCAGGGGCATCTAATCCGGGGTTACAGAGTGCCTGCCCCTCGCTCACCAGATGAAAAGCCACAATTGTTCCAGAGAGGATCTGATGAATTAATTCTCTCCTTGTTATTTAACACCAGGGACTCTGGGCCTAGGATGTGACCTTGCAGAGCTCCGAGGGGAAGAGAAAGGTGAAACAGACAGACCTGCAGGCACAACGTACACATGCCCCTGCCACCCCAGCAACCTCCTCGGATGCCCTTGCTGGGCTCCAGCCGCAGTGTCCATCCCGCTGTCTTCCCACCGGCCACGTGCCTGCCTCAGGCCTTTCACATCCAGCAACGGGCTACAGCTGGCGCCCACAGGCTTGTGAGTGTCCCGCTCAATGACGTCATGCCATGTGAGAATATTTACACCATGGAAACTGGCAAACGCTACCAACCAATCCCCCTCTCCAGTTATCAGAAAGTTGCAGCACACCACTGTGCAGACTATTTCTTTGCAGGGGACACACACCCCTCACTTTTTACCTCAGGTCTCGGTTCAAGTGGTGCTTCCTCAGAGAGGCCTTCTCTGCGTCCCCAGGCCTGTCCACACCCTCTGTGTGGCTCGTTTCTCTCGTGCCTCCTCAGAGCCGAGTGGCGTGTGGGGGGCCTAGCAGGGGCTGGGAGAGGATGTGGGACCCGCTAAGGCACGGCAGCTGTGAGAAGGGAAGCAGCGGTAGATGCCCTTCTCGGGGGACCTGTCGTGTATTGCTTCCTCCGTCTGCTCTGGTTAGGAATGATGTCTTCTTCCTGCGTCCCCCCTCACGGGGACAGATGATTTTCATTTTCCGCCTTGATAGCCTCAAATCGCTGCCTGTCTCTGGAAAGACTCAGGCACACATCCTTCCTTTTCACCGATGAGAGTCTCTCCCCAGGCCTCCACGCCTGGCTTTCCATTTCTTGCTTCTGCAAGGCTCCCGGGCCTTTCCAAGCTCTTGCCCTCCCTCCTGCCATTTCTCTCCTCCTCCCTTAGGGCCTCTTCACTGCCCTCTGATTCCCCTTCCTTTCCACTTACAAACCCTGCCTCCAGGTTCAGACCCGAAGTTGGTCATTTACATCTGAGTGAGAATTGCTGGCAAGGCAGCCAAGGGCAATGGAAAGGCACCAACTTCCTTTCCTCTTTCTTCTTTGGGGCTTAACTTAAACATCTCCTCTGCAGAGAAGTTTTTCCTGAACATTCTCCTCTTTGGTTTTGATCATAGAGCCTTCTTTATTTTCATCATAGTTCTGATCACACACGGTGGTTTTTATTTGTCCCTTTGCCTTTTTCTGGTTTGTTATCTGTCTACAAGAAGGTTAGCTCTGGGAGGGCAGGGGACAACATGTCTGTCTTCTCCACTCTTGTATCCCTGGTGCTTCCACGTCGGTACTTAATACACACTTTTCGACTGCACAAATGATCGTTCATCCATGTCCAAGTCTGCACTCTGCCCACACCCAGCTGGATAACTGTGGACGACTCACTTGCTCTCTGTGCCTCAGTGTCCTCATCTGTGAAGGGGGATAACAGTGTGTGTGTGTGTGTGTGTGTGTGTATGAGAGAGAAAGAAATAGAAAGGGGTGGGGCAGAGGGAGAAGAGGAGCATTTCAGCTCAGGGAGAAAAGGAGAATTGCAGCTCTCCAGCCAGTCAGGAAACTCTTTGAGGGTTCAGGAGGTACTGTGGTAATCTGGGACCAACGGAACACCTCAAGTCCTGGTACCCCAGAAAATCAGCACCAGTAGCTAGAATCTGCTCCGTCAGCAAATAGCTATTGATCTCCTGGTCTGTGCCAGGCTCAGTGCTTGATGCTGGGGATACGGTGGGAGCAAGGCAGACTCCCCCTCCTCCATGTGTGTGGCCGGGGCCATCAGTCAATTCCATTGCGGTACAGGAGAATTAACTGAGCCCAGAGAGGGCAGAGACCCACCAGGGTCAGGAATGGACAGAGCCAGGACCAGAAACCAGGGCTCCTCATTCCCAACCCCACCCCTTCCAGCTCTGCAGCCTGCCTCAGGACCCTCACAGAAACTCCCTCCCTAGGCTAGGGGTGAGGTCTGGTTCTCCCTCCCCCGGGGGGCTCAGGTTGTTGGCAGGGGCAGCAGTGAGTGATGAGGCCCCCCAGCCTGGGCTGAGCCTGGTCAGAGGCTTTCAGCCCAACCATTGGGGTCTGCACACGCAAGGTGAGAGCCAGCCACCCTCCACCTCATCTGCCTCCCTTTACCACCTTGTTAAAGGGTTTTGACTCTCCATTTGGAACCCAGAATTTTATTATTTCGTGGGTGAAGCTTAGGGATAATAGCTGCCACTTGAAGGATTCTTTTCATCTTCAGAGCCCTCCCAGCCTGCTAATTAGTTCTCTCTCACACGGGGCTGGTGATGGAGGTAAGTGTACTTGCGCTGGGAGGGAGAGCTGAGGGGTGGCTGAGGGACTTCCCTGAGGGGCGGGGGGCTGAGCAAAGGTCTGAAGAGGAAAAGGAGGAGCCCTGAATTCTGGAAACCAAGCTCTCCTGATGGATACCAAGCTCCCGGGCTCCTCCTCCTGTGGTATGATAGCTGCATACTCACATGGCAGGAGGGGGCCCGAGCCCAGGGGCAGGAATGTGACTCCAAGAGGCTTCAGCCCTAAATTGGAATCCCAGCCCCTACCGATTGCATGACCTGGGATAATCAAGCTTTCTGTGCTTCTGCTTTCTTTTCTCTAAAATGGGTATAATAATGCAACCTTTCTGGAGTCATTAAGGCCTGAGTAAGGTAAGAGTCTGGCACAGAATGGTGCTCACCAGGAAGGCTATAAATGAATGAGCTGCTATAGAAGGATATTTAATGGGTTGGAAAGAGATAAGTCCTGGAGCCTAGACTGAACGCAGGGACTCCATTTCTTCCTTTGTCCCTCTTTATCCTTAACTCTAAGGTCAGGGGTAGTGCCCAGAGGGCAGCCACAACCCATGGTGTTGCAGGGCTGATCAGAGATTTTGTCCACCTTTGTGGACTCCTGACATCCACTGGCAGGTGGTGATACACTCTATTTTCCCAACAATGGAGAGCTCCACCTAGGAGGAATCAGATGAGGCCATGCCCACCTGCTCAGCCTCCCTGCTGGACTATGGTGAGGCTCCAACCAGGCAACCAATGCGGTGGCCCCAACTTCATGGTCTCCTGGACTCGCATCCAAATCTCTGTTCTTCCACTCATCTGGACAAGACATGCAAGTTAAAGCAAAGTAACCATCCCGACTCTCAGAATGGTTTTAGTGAGGTTCTGGGGCTGTGTGTAAGTGCAGAGCAGCTTGATGTCTGGATAAATGGCAGCCAAAGACATAGCCAACAGTGTAGGAACCTGGGGCAGGAATCATGAAAGGCACCGCTGGCTCCACGGTCACACGGGAGGGCAAGTGAGGCTGCCTGCAGCCAACTGGTAAGCTGCTCCATCTGCTCCATACACCGGCACAAGGGCTAGCGCCGAAGGCTGAGAGATGTGTACAGTCTTTAAAAGTTACTAAGTATCCATTCCCCTCACCTTCCCGTCCCAACCCCCAGCCCAGTGCCTAATTCACAGTAGGAAATCAATGTGTTTGTTGAATGAAAAAAAAATGTACTGGCAAGAGTACAAAGCCACTTCTCAGGTACATTAAATGGGAACAAATCACTGATTGCATTTGTTTCCATATATCCTGGAAGCCCAATTCCAGATGCCCAGCTTGCAAGGCTGGGAGAGTTTGGCGTTATTCCTATTGAAACCGTTTCCTCTAGAAGGTCCAGAGTTCAAAAGGGAAGCATTGGCCATGAACAATTGGGCCAGTGTGAGAGGATCTGGGTGGCATGTTTCCAAGGCCTCGGTGGGACTTTGAGCAGTTACCAGTGTAAGAATAAGAGAAAGACTTATGCCAGGAGCAACTGTGGTCACACAGAAATGGAGCCTTTGGCAACAAGAAGAAGGGGAAACAAAACAAAACAGGTCAGCCACTGCATGCAGATTTCCCTGGGGCTGTGGAGTGGCCTCTGGAGCTGGAGCCAGGAGGCCCACGTTCTCAGTTGGAATCTGGGTTTCAGATCAAGGTTTCTGATAACCTAACCCCAACCTCCTTTCCCAGTGACATTTTCCAAGCCAAGAACTAGATACAGGGCATGTCCAAGGAATTTTCCTGAATTGTGAATCGTTTCTATTAAATCGGGCTTCAGAATGAAGCTCCTTTTATTATTCTTTGAGGAAACACCTTTATTGAATTTAGGGTTATCCCTGATAAAATGTTCTCCAGTAAAGTCCATTCCTCAGTGTTCTCCATGTACGTCTTATTTTCTAGTCTCACTGGCTTTGCTCAAGTCTTTTCTCCTCCTGGAGTGCCGTCTCCTGCCCCTGCAGCTTCCCAAAAACTAAGTACACTTTTTACCCTTTCTGAAGGCTTTCTCTGATCTCCACAACTTAAAGGGAGAGAGAAAGAAGGGGAGGGAGGGAGAGAGAAAGAGGAAGTGAGGAGAGACTGGCTCTATATGGCTCCAGAGGGTTTCACTGTGACCTTCACCCAGTAAGCATGCATTGAGCTTATTAGTAGCTAACATTTGCTGGCCACTTGCCATGCACCAGGTGCCATGCTATACTCTACAAGCCTTCTTACCTAGCCCTCACAGCAATCCTCTGAGGGAGATAATTCTTACATGATTTTTTAAATTTGCATTTGTGGTAGTCATTAGCACCGTTCTCATGTATTTCTGGTTCTCTTCCTTCTGAGTACAAAGCAGAATTTCACTTCCTGACCCTCTTGTGGTTGGGTGGGCCAAGTGAATAGTTCTCACCAATGAGTTATGAGACAAAGTAACAGGTCATTCCAGGTTGGAGAGCATTTTTCCCCCTCCAGCAATGTTTGAGAAGTGGACTGCTTCTTCAGTCTGCTTCACTAAGTGAGTACAATCAGTAGAACTCCTCTGCTGACCCATTATGGATGTGTACGATGAGCAAAAATTAAAAATTTTAATTGTTTTAAACCATGAGATTTTGGACTTGCTTGTTACAGTCTATAATCTAGCCTCTACTGACTGATACACCCTATTACAGATGAAGAAGCAAAGATTGCATGGGGAGGCATGGATAGTCCTGGAGAAGAGGTGGCTGGAGCCCTTGTGCTCATGTCCTGACTGACTGTCTATGAAAGTCCTCGAGGGCCAGGCAAAGGTCAGGACTTTATGCTGTTAACTCTGGAGCACAAGTAAAGTGTTTGAAAACAGGGGAACAGCACAGTCATACCTGGGATTCAGAAGGATCATTCTGGCAGCTACTTCTGGCTGAGAGGTCACTCTATTTGTCCATCTGGAAAGATCAGCCTTGAGCCCAAATGAGAGCCAAACTCCCATACTCGCAGAGACTTCCAGGGCAAGCCTGCCATGTGTCCATAATTCCCCAGCACCCCAAGTGGACTGCCCATGCCTCCATAGAATGAGCAAGGCTAGTTGGAAGAGGGAACTCTCAGGATGGCCTTTTCCCCTGCCAGGGAGGCCCTTTGGCTCTGTTGTCTTTTTAAATGACCATAAAACAGCACGGAAATGAATGCCAACTAAAAAGGTTAAAGGATCCTTAAGAAACAAATGATGCCATTTTCCCCCCAACTCACTGCTGAGTAAAAATTTGTCACTTCAGTAAGCATTTTATTGGTAATTACAGAGTTACTTTATTTGCATATTGCAGAGTTTCTAGTGGCCCTAGTGAAAATGCTTAATGTCATTGAGCATCTTGGAAGGAATTACTCAACCCAGGGAGGGAGAATTCAGTAATTATTTCCTTAAAACTGGAATTTGCTAATAACTTTGCAGTAGATCACTTTGTGCTCCCCAATACAGCAATTAAATAATAAGCAATTAAGTGCCAAAGTGACTCAGGCATAGGACCTGCTCCCAAGTAGGGCCTCTGCTTCATTTCCTCTGAAAAGGGAATAAAGTGAACGTTAACCCTTTGACTCCTGGGCCACAAAGGAAAACTGATTCCAGTTGGAGCCAGAGAGGGCTGGTACCAAATGTCATCTTTTCATCTTCAGTCTTCAGAGTGGGATCTGGAAACCCAAAGAGAGGGCCGAGCTCAGACAGCAGCAAGGAGAGCAAGCTGGCCCTCTGCCCCCCACAGCTGGAATGGTGGGGGCAGAGGTTAAGCATGTGGATTCTGGAATCAAATGGGGTTTGTAAGCTGGGTCCAGCACTTACTATCCCGGTGTCTTGGACAAGTTACTTTATCACTCCGGGTCTTAGTTTTCTCATCAATGAAGTGAGTTCATGATGGTATCTACTTGGCTTGGTTGTGCCGATTAAATGATACATGTAAAGGAGAGCAGTGTAGACTTAGAACCCAGTCTGGCACACCATCCTAAATGCTCACTAAGTGTGAGCTGCGGTTGGCCGGGCCCCACAATCCACCACCCCTCTAGCTCTCCACCAGGTACCTGAGCAGAGTGGGATTTGACTGCATGGTAAAGTGTAGCCAGTGGCCACGCCTCCAAAGATTCCTCCACTGATGTCCTGCACTGATGAGGCATGGCAGTGTATATTGGGGGCAGGGGGAAGGGGGTGCTTACCGTTTGGAGTCAGTTCGTCTGGGATCAAAGCCTGGCCCTCCGCGTGCTCACACTTAGTAGCCGTGTGACTTTGGGACACACATCCTCTCTGAGAGCCTTAGGGTCTTTGCTTGTAAAGTGAGCAGTACGATATCCATCGGACAGACAAGGTCGTCAGTATCCTGTATTTAACCATATGCTTTAGTTGCTTTGTTTCCTGTCATGCAAATTTAAAAAAAAATTAAATGGACACAAACCTGTCCTGAAAAAAGAATCATTATCATTTCAGCCTTGTTCTGTCTTAATTTCTGGTTGATACTTAATCAGCAGTGGCTTGGAACACTTCAGCTTTTAGTCTCTCCCTCTGTTAAGTATTTAATGATCTGAAAACAAACACTTGAGAAGATGCTACCTAAAGGAGCCCTGATCTTTTTGCAACACAAGGGCTCCTTTGGTGATGGGAATGAGCTCCCCTTCTATTTTATCTGGCTGCAAGATCTGCTCAGGTGTGGCATTCTGTTTAATAATGTAAAATACTACTCCATGGAGGGGAGAGTAGTGAAATATATATTTAAACAGATTCATTGCCTTGTCCCCACACTGGGCCCTACCCTGCCTCCAGGTACATTTATGGGGACTAGTAGCCCTCTGAGAAGGAATATTAACTAAGAAAGCAAAGGTAGAGCCCCCAGCACAGGACCTGCCCTTGATGTCTTTATTAGTTTCTCCATCTAGCTTGGCATTGCCTGATATTGCACCTAGTATGTTTTTCTCTTTAGTTTAATAAGGTGCGGGTCCAGGTTAAAATTCAATTCCCAGTCCTAGATGCTGAGCCTCACAGTTATTGGCCATTTATGTCTCAGTGTGGTCTTTTTTGAGATCATGCTTCAGAGATGTCTTGAATCTCAGAAGGAGAGGAAGAAGTACAGCCAGGTTCTAACAGCAGGGGAAGTCAAATAAGCACATAGAAAGTGCCACCTTTGACTTCCTCCTGGAGCCTCTTGCCCCGGCTGGTCACTGGGAGAGGAGTGCCAAGGGATAGGGGCGGCACTGCCCCGTGTGTAAGTGGTGGTGATTTTAAAAGGTATTCTTTGAAGGGTCAGTGGGGCCAATGTGATCTTTGCTTTTACTCTCTCCAGAGGCCTCTGCAGGCTGCAGGCTGGATGGGTCAAAAAGCCAGAGCATCCTCTGGAATTGAATTCTGTCTGCCTGGTGTATACTCTCCTCTTTGGCCAAGTTCTGCCCCCTACTTCCACACAGAAGACAGATTCCATGACCATGCGGTAGCTCTGCCAGTTCCAAAGTATGCTCATGGGGTCAGAATCTCACCACCAAACATGGACTGCCCCGTCCCCAGGCCTCAGCCCTCCCTCCCATGACCTGGCTTTGGGGTATAACTAATCACCTGCTCCAGGAACCATTCCAAGTTATCAATGCCTGCCCTAAAAAATGGTGCCAATCATTACATTTCCTATGCAAATGTTCAAAAGGACCTGTTTGGAAGTCAGATGGAGTCATTGTCCAGCCAGGAGTCTGTAAGGAAATAGGATTGCTGATGAAAGCTAAATGTACATGGGAAATAAAGAGAGGTGGATCTGGGTGGGGGTTTAGCAGATGATCTTCAAGGAGACTGGCTGTGGTGGTTTGAAACTGTGTATACCCCTGATAAACATGTTCTTAAACTTAACACATCCCTGTGGGTATGAACCTATTAGAAGTAGGTCCTTTTCATGAGGGTACTTCAGTTAAAGTGAGGCCCAACCCAATCAGGATGAGACTTAGTCCCATTACTGGTGTCCTTTATAAGCAGAATCAAATTCAGACAGAGAGAGAGAAGGCCACCAGAAGCAAGAAGCTGAAGGTCAATGGAACCCAGAAGAGAGGGAGAGGCCAGGAGAGGCCGCCATGTGCATTGCCACGTGACAGAGGACCCCAGGACCAAGGATCACCAGCAGCCAGCCCCAGCATGCCAGTCTTTGGGAAGAAAGCATTGCCTTGATGATGCCTTGATTTGGACTTTTTCCCAGCCTCAAAACCACGAACTAATAAATCCCCATTGTCTAAGCCAACCCATTGTATGGTGTTTGCTTGAGTAGCCAAGGGAACCAGAACACTGGCTTTTTGCTAGACCATGTCCCAGAAGGTCTAGAAGGGACTCCTAGCAGGGGAAATGCATAAAAGACTCAGAGGAGAAGTAGTACCACTTACAGGAAGAAAGTGTTTGGAGCTTGAAATATAACTGAATTAATTGGAAGACTTTCCTTTTTTAGGTATAAATCAACATAGAAATGTCTTTGGGAATTCAAAAATTGTGGTGCCCAGTCCTCCCCCTGTGAGACAACCATGGGTGACTGAGCAACTGACACCTTCTTCCCATGCAATGCTAACCTGCTCTTGGCTAAGCCCCACCCCTTCTTCAGGGCTGCTGGGGATTGTATCATCTGCCCCATAAAAGGCATGTTCAAGTCCCAGCCCCTGTCCTGTGGGTGTGAACCCGTTTGTAAACAGGACCTTTGACGATGTCATTAGTTAAGGTGTGTCCAAACTGAATGAGGATGGGCCTTAATCCAATATGGAAGTCCTTAAAAGCAAAGAAAATTGGGCAGGGAAAGAGAAGCCACTGGCAGCAGCTAGAAGCTGGAAGTCAACAGAACCTGGAGTAGAAAGAAGATATCGCTATGTGCATTGCCACGTGATAGAAAAGCCAAGGAACCCCAAAAATTGCCGAGCCAGGAGATGCCAACTTTGGGAGGAAGCTAGCCTTTTAACCTCTGAAACCTTGAGCCAATAAATTCCTGTTGTTCAGCCTTCTCACTATATGGTATTTGTTTTAGCCTCTGGGAAACTCAAACAATGGCTTCCCTGACTTTCAGCCCAAGGGGCAGTGTCCTGCCTGCTCCCATCCTGTTGTTGGCACATCTGTTTGACAGTTCTGGGTTGTGCTGTTCTCTCCTTTCTCACTTACTCTGTCACCCACCTCTTCCATGGTCATTTAACTTTTCCCCTTGAGCGTTTTGCCTCTCTTGTCCTTGAGGGCTGAGGCTAGGTTTTAGAGTCACTATGGTCCCTCAGGGCCCAGCCCAGAGCAGGGGTCAACTTCATAGATAGGGACTCAGTAGCCCCCAGGAACCAAGATGACATGTGGTGGGCAGCAGGGGACCAGAGGCAGGAAAAACTCCTGGATGGAGGGGAGCAAAGGCCTGCGGCTCAGGGCATGGGAAACACATTTCTAGCCTAGAAATTAAGAGGCCTTTGGGCTGGAGCTGGTCTTGGAAGGGAAGTGGCATGGATGAAAACTTTGACCTTGAATGACAAACCCTCATCCCAGGCTCCGAGCCCCCTTTGCTGCTGCCAGTGGGAGCCTCTACAATCTGGCTGGCTTCCACACAGCTTGTCCCAGCTCGGGGACTCTGCCTAGCTGGCGGCCAACCCTGAAGACTGGTAAATGTTTAACCACCAGCTCTCTGAGGGGGTTGAGCTGATTTCTATCCTGATTCGTGGTGTTTGCTGATTTCTGTGGCATCCATTTTCTCACCATGGTTTATTTCAAGCGGCCCATTTCTGATAATCTTTTTAGCCTCTTGATGTCTAGCAGAGTACCTAGCAGACAGGAGGTGCCTGATACATGTTGTAATAAGAATGGTTTTAATTAAGTTAATTAATGTTAATCAGCAGGTAACCAGTGTATTTTAGAACTTTGATTCAAAACTAACAGTTCAAGGATCCTTTTTATTCACAAATGTTTATTGCGTGCCTACTATTGGCCAAGCATTCTTCTAGGCCCCAGGAGATGAAGCAATAAACAAAAACGGACACAGTTCCTTCTGTCCCTGTGCAGGCAACAAACAAACAAACAAACAGTTTATGATGACAGCTGCAGAGTTTCCTGGGAAGCGGCCTTTTCTTTCCATTCTCTTTCCTTATTTGAGTTACGACTATTCATTGGTAAATGTGCCATATCTGGGTTTTGCTTGTGTGGAGTCCTTAAGGACAAAATGAGATTTTAATAATCAAAGTATCTTTTGTTTCCTTCTTCCCACCCTTCTGGTGAAAAATGGACTAACAAAAAGAGAAACAAACCCTTTATTTTTATTCTTTATGAAAGAAACCATTTAAAATACTCACATGGAGCTAGACGCTCTGCAAAATGGATGGTGAGGGTGATTGCTCCAGTGTTTTGGGATGTGGTTATCTGATGTGAGAGAAGAGGGTGCTTGCTGTTTTGGGCATAAAGGGACTCAGTGGCCCCCAGGACCCAAGACGACATAAGGGTGGTTGTGGCATGTAACTTTGGTTGGCCAAAGCTCGAAGCAAAATTCTTCTCATTGCATAGGGGAGCCCTTTCCCAGGTCAAGCTCTAACCAGGGCTTGGCTGCCTAAGGAGCTGGGGCAGCGGGTGTGTGCTTCAAAGCCATGCCTCTGGATAATTTCTTTCTTTCTTTTTTTCTGGGTGAAGAATCACAAAGACTCTAATTTGAGAATCTATATAATTGTAATACCTCATTTAACCAGTGTCATCAGGGAATGAGGAGTTCCACATAAGTGAGTTTTCCAGATAATTGAACTTTATTCCCTAAAGAGCCAAAGCTTAAAAAAATTAACCACTTTTTCTTTCACACCCTGGGTTCCCAGCTAGAGATTTAGCCCCTTCTCTGTGATTCTGATGATTAGGATCCCAACGTCTGCTTCTGGATTAGTTCGGGAGTACAATTGCTTCTGGAGCAGTAGTTCTCAGTTCCGGCTGCATGTTAGAACCAACTGGAGAGCTTTAAAAAATCCTCGGCCATTTAATTCAGAACCTCTGGAG